>CM053029.1:544811102-544890577 GCA_028564925.1 Lithobates sylvaticus
CTTTATGTAATAGGTGTATTCCACTTACCCGTTAACTGTAGACACATAGTTGAAAAGGTAAGTGACAGGAATGGCAGTTAAGGATAATATAAATACACCGGTTGCAGCAGGTGCGCTCATTATGGTAGAACTTGTCCCTCCTTCAGGAAAGGGGCATCTCCAGCTCAGAGGATGGTGGAGTTCACAATGTGGTGCACCTCCTGAAACAGCTGCTCCATGACACTGCTGCCAGCTTGCTATGCCCTCTGCATTATATCAAACCCCCTAGAAAATCTTCTCAGTTCTCTTCCTTTGGATGCAATGCTTGGTGTTCGGCACACACAAGGTTACACACACAGGACACCCGAGCCTCCCCTTGTTCTGTGCAGTGACACAGCTGACTGCTGTTTTCAGAACACAAGCTGCTTCGAATTCCTACAGCGAGTGGCTGGCTCAGGCCAGTGCCAGTACAACAGATTCAGAAAGCCGTGACCTCATCTGATTGAGTAAACCTGGAGCAAATCAGCAGCTGAATCAACATGACATCATACAATTATGTGCAGTCTTTCAGCAAAATGTACAGTTTTTTAAATACAATTTGAATAAATGGAAAGAGAACTAAAAGTGAATAATAAAGCTGCATTTAGTCAACCCTTTAAATGAATGCCTGGTACACAGCAGGCTGAAAAAAAAAAAAAAAAAAACGGAAGAGCTCACAAGAAGCTCGCTGTACTAACTATGCAATGTTAGTACAGCGATCTCCATGCTGAGCTATTGTGTTCTGACACTGCCCCTGCCCCCCCCCACCCCCACCAGGACACACTGGTTAGCACTCGCAGCTATTGGCTACAAGCACTGATCAGATGCGGATCGGCTGCTGTTTTTCCAGCATGCCCCAACAGGCCGCTGTACACTGGCCAAATGTCACCTGATTTCTTTTGAACTGGCTGATATTTGGCCCTTGTGTACCAGCCTTAAAGAATAAGTGCAGTTTCAGAGGACGTGCACTTATCCTGTTTGCCCCTTTAAAGTGACACTAAAGGTTCTTTTTTTTATTTTTTATTTTTAAATAACAAACATATCATACTTAATTCCACTGTGCAGCTCGTTTTGCACAGAGTGGCCCTGAACCTGCTCTTCGGCGGCTATCTCAGCTCCTTCCCACATCAGATAACCCCCTGGGAGAAGCGCTCTCCCGGGGGGTTACCTTGCGTGCGCGCTCCTGAGTCCAGCATTCGGTGTCCATAGACGCCGAATGTAGGACTCGGCCCCGCCCCCCCCCCGGTGGCCGCGTCATTGGATTTCATTGACAGCAAGGGGAGCCAATGGCTGCACTGCTATCAATCTATCCAATCAACAGCCAAGAACCCCCTAGCAGAGAGATGGTACGTCCCTGTGGGACAAGTTCAAGGGTTCAGGCAAGTAAAACGGGGGGGACTGGGGGCCGATCACTGACAGGTGTTTTTTTACCTTAATGCATAAGATGCATTAAGGTGAAAAAACATGAACCTTTACAACCCCTTTAGGCTGACCAAACGGATCCTCCCCCTCCAGATATGAATACTTGCCTGCAGCCTCCAGGGATTGTAACATCCCATGCTGCAAGTCCCCTGTCTCCTGAACGCACCTGCACAGTCAAGCCCCATAGAAGTGCATGGAGATGGAGGTAGATGGGCCCCATAGTAAGAACACAAAGGGGGTGATTTATGAAAGCCGCACTCCATGAGTAGAGGCACACGGCAAGGCGCAACGCACATTTTCATATTTACGAAATGGTGCGGCGATAACAGAGCGCAAATCCCCCATTTACTATAGCGATCTTGGCACACGGGAGAATGCAATCTGTGCACCACTATGGACATGGCGCATCTCTAATTCAATATTGACAGAACATGGAGGTGCCAATATTATGGGGTGATGTGAGGAAGTTTAGTAACAACTGCCCAAGTAACAAATTTGCCCAAAATAGAGTGAGAAAGTAACTTTTTCATAGAAAGCCTGCTGTGCCCGCAAGTACGTTTAGAACTGCGTGAGATCAATGTAAGCAGTGCGCATGCGCAAACGGCTCTTGCGCTCGTTCACATGAGTTTGTTCACTGTGCGGCCAAACTCTTAGTAAATGTTAAGTAACGTACATGCGATTGCATGGGTTGAACGGGCGCACCTCTAAACGTGACAATTTTTTTTTACGCTGGTTCACCTTTATGTATTTTTTTAAGGAGTTTTGCACACAGTTCATGTTAGCATGTTACGTTGCCAACATGTGACATGCACCTTGTTAAAATGATGTAAAAAGACTCTCGCTCCTCTAGCTCCTCCTAAAAAGGCATTTTTTTTTTTTTTCCAAAAAGTTTATTATGAATAATAAGCATAACAAATAGTACAATGAAGTAGATCAGTACATTGTGGTCAGTAAAGCATGGAAACAGCAATCAAAGAAACAATGCAAATAAACGTCAACAAGTGTGTTTCCTGAGCACAAAATGTAGGTAAAGAGATATGAACTCGTAGATAACCATAAAAACAAACAAGTAGGGAGCCACCGCCCAGGAGGGGCCTAGACCCCTAGGCATGTGGCGTAGGAAAATAACAGAATCCCCTGCACGGTAGATGGAAGTACTACCGTATAAATCCTTAGGAAAGAAGACTGCTCCGTTGCCACCTTAGTCACAGGATGGCAAGTCAGTTCCGGGGATGCGGTCACGGACCACTAGCATCTCCGGGTCTAGTATTTCAGGGAGGGACGGGCTTGTAGGTGGGTAAGTGTTTGAGGGTGTAAGGGAAGGAGTTGAGAGAGGTGGGGGAAGGGGTAGGTGGATATGTATTACATAGAAAGATTACCTAGTGTAACTGGTCAAAGGAAGGGTTAAGTAGTGTCCAGCACTCATATATAAAAAAAAACAAGAACAAAAAAAAAAGGGGGGGGGGGGTCGAGTCGGCTGATATGGGCCGGGTGTGGGTTCCTAGGTCATTCCTAGGGTGTCTCGAGTACCGGGTTGATGTGGGGAGAGCAGTTCCTTATATTCGTCGGTCGTTGTGAAGTAGTGCCAGCAAGACCAAACGTTCCTATATTTAGTGGGGGAGTCTTTCGATTGGTGTATTAATTCCTCCATTTCGGCAATTTTAGAGACCCGTCTAAGCCAATCTGCAATGGTCGGGGGAGAAGAAGATTTCCAGAGAGCGGGAACGCACAATTTTGCAGCGTTAATTAAATGTAATGCAAGGGACCGGTGGTAGTGTCTGAAAGGGATGGTGGAATGATGGAGAAGAAATTGGGCGGGCGTGAAGTCGATGTGGTATGTCGTGATCTTGGAAGTGAGCCGATGAACGTCCTGCCAGAAAGTTTGGAGTGACGGGCAGGACCACCATATGTGTAACAAGGAGCCTTCTCCTGCTAAACATCTCCAGCATTGAGGGGAGATGGCGGGTGAGATTTTGTGAAGTCTGGAAGGTGTTCTGTACCACCTAGAAAGTACTTTGAAACCATTTTCTTGTGCTGTGACATTAGTAGACCCCTTATGAATATGTGTGTAGATGTTCTCCCAGTCATCTGCGGAGAGGTCAAGAGATAAATCCCGTTCCCATCTTTGCGTGGCAACATTGGACTTAAAGTCATGGTCGGCAAAGAGTAAGGAGTAGAGTTCTGAAATCAAGTGCCTTTGTGGTTCTGTTTTTGTGCAAAGTGTCTCATATGTCGTAAGTTGTATGTGGAAGTCTGGGCGTTTAATGGGATCATTGAGAAAGTGCCTAATTTGGAAGTACGTCCATAGCGGGCATGAATGGTCATGGTCTCGTTTAGGTACGTCGGAGTGGGTAATAAAGGAGGTACCAGAAAAGAAGTGTCTAGCCTGCATGTCTTCGTATGGCCAAAAGTCTGCTAAAAATGTATCAGACATACCGGGTGGGAAGTCTGGATTGTGTCTGAGAGGCGTTAGCGGGCCTTGGATAGAGGAGATGCGATGTGAACGGCATGCTTTCCGAAATGTGTGTAGAGTGCTTGCAATCAGTGGATGGTGTTTACAAGAATGGGGGGTATTGTTTGGGGAGATCCAGGGCAATTGGTGTATAGGGATCGGAGTGAATTTGTTTTCGATACTTATCCATTCTTTTGAGCGGGAGTGCACATTCCAGTCTATGATTCTCGTCAATTGGCAAGCCCAGTGATACTTGGCAATGTCAGGAAGACCTATCCCACCTTTTAGTTTGGGAAGCGTAAGCTTTGCAAGACTAAGTCTTGGCCTGTCTCTGCCCCAAAGAAATTCAGTGCAAGCTGCGCGGTATGAGGAGAAGAAGGCTGGAGGCAATTTAATAGGGACTGTTTGTAAAACATATAGTATCCTAGGGAGAATGTTCATCTTGAGTATGGCCGCTCTGCCAAACCAAGAGAATATGCCGGTAGACCACGCTTTAAGGTCTTTTTGAATGCGTTGAAGGATGGGGATATAATTCTTGGCGTATAGATTCGATAAGTGGGAGGGAAGAGATATCCCAAGGTAAGTGATGGCTTCACGGTTCCATCTAAACGGATAGTTAGCTTGGCATTGGGAGAGGGCATCCTGGTTCAGGGAAATGTTTAAGGCTTCCGATTTGGAAAAATTGATTTGGAGGTTAGAGAGGGTATGGAACGTGGCAAGATCTGTCAGTAAGTTGGGAAGAGTGATGTGAGGGTCTGTCAGGAAAAGAAGGATGTCGTCCGCGAAGGCAGAGAGTTTGTAGGTGTCGCCCGCGATTGTCACACCTTTAATGTCAGGATTAGCACGCAGGCGTTGGAGTAGAGGTTCTAGGGTAAGAACAAATATTAAGGGGGATAGTGGGCATCCTTGGCGGGTTCCGTTCGATATGGAGAAGGCATCCGACAGGTGACCATTGACACGGACTTTCGCGGTTGGGGAGGAGTATAGGGCCATGATAAATTGGAGCATGCGATTCCGTATCCCGATCATTTTCAGGACTTCCTCCATGTAATCCCAGGCCACTCTGTCGAACGCCTTCTCCGCATCCAGGGAACTAAAAAGGCATTTAACCTTCCCTCTCTAATGCATATGATTTCCTTGGGCTAACTTTTGCTTTTAAAGGGGAACTCCACACTCCATTTTCCAATGCTCTTGTCCCCCCCTCTAATCCCTTGGATTTCCATGGGCTAACTTTTGCTTTTAAAGGGGAACTCCACACTCCATTCTCCAATGATCTTGTCTCCCCCCTCTAACCCCTTGGATTTCCATGGGCTAACTTTTGCTTTTAAAGGGGAACTCCACACTCCATTCTCCAATGCTCTCGTCTCCCCCCTCTAATCCCTTGGATTTCCATGGGCTAACGTTTGCTTTTAAAGGGGAACTCCACACTCCACTCCATTCTCAAAAGGCTGTGAGCTGCCTTCACCAATCCAAACCACATCCTTTTTCATAGCATACAACAGGGCCAGCTAGGAAAGGGGCGAGAAGAGCGATCGCCCAACCCCCTCCTGAACCATACAAGGCCACATGCATGCAACATAGCTGGCTGCCTTTGGGGCATGTTGGGCTCAGCCCAATACCAACCACAAAGCACCTTGTACCCACTAGTTTAAAGGGGCTTTCCACTTTCCGTAAAGCCCCCTGTCTGCAGTCCCCCACAACCCCAGCCTAGGGTTGTGTGGAAGAGACCCTTGTCCCCCTGAATATGGGAAAAAGGTGGTTGACTTTTGGGGTGCCCGAGCCCCTCCTGCCCCCAAGAATCCACCCCTCTTTCATGGGCTCGCTTGCTGTGTGTTTGGCAAGGGATTTGTTAGTGTGTGGGAGGGGCACAATATTTTTTTCGTTTGGTGGGTTTTTTTTTCAGGTGGGGGTTTTCATTTTAAGCCTTAACAGACCCAAATGGCCTTGTATGTATTGGGGGGCAGGCAATTTTTTGTCTTGGGTTAAAATCTTGCAGATGCAATGTAGATTTGTACATTTTCTCTAAAGCTGTACATCTTTGAAGCAGCATTTTTGATACATGCTACAGAGGCACCAATTTACAGGCAGAGTAAGCCCCCCCCCCCCCAATATGCAAGAGAAAGAACTGCTGCTTCAGGTGTGTGCGATGAAAGACTAGTTGGAAAGCCTCATAGAGTTCCAACCCCGGCCTGCCTCCATGGGAAACTGGGAAAGAAGAAAGAAACGGCTGCACATCCAGAACTCCTGATTGCCTTTTATTGTTCACAGGGATAAACACCAAATACACCAACATATGGTCATGTAGACGCATTTCACACATACATCTTGTGCTTAATCATGGCTGCACATCCAGAACTCCCAATTGCCTTTTATTGTTCACAAGGATAACACCAAATACACCAACATATGGTCACGTAGATGCGTTTCACACATACATCTTGTGCTTAATCATTACCAATGGTAATGATTAAGCACCAGATGTATGTGTGAAATGCGTCTACGTGACCATATGTTGGCGTATTTGGTGTTATCCTTGTGAACAATAAAAGGCAATCGGGAGTTCTGGATGTGCAGCCATTTCTTTCTTCTTTCCAGAGTAAGTTACCAGCTTTTAAGCAATTTAGCATTTTTAAAGGCACTTCTCCTTGTTTTGTTTTTGGGGTTGTCCAAATTGGTGACATTGATATATGTCCCTCAGGGTGCGACCTGGGCCCCCTTACCCAGTTTAAGGCCAATAACTAGAGTATAAGCCAGCCAAGTGGGGACTAACAAAATTAACAAATCAGTTCCAATAGACTGCAATGATACAGTGGTGTGAAAAAGTGTTTGCCCCCTTCCTCATTTCCTGTTCCTTTGCATGTTTGTCACACTTAAGTGTTTCGGAACATCAAACCAATTTAAACAATAGTCAAGGACAACACAAGTAAACACAAAATGCAATTTGTAAATGAAGGTGTTTATTATTAAAGGTGAAAAAAAATCCAAACCATCATGGCCCTGTGTGAAAAAGTGATTGCCCCCTAAACCTAATAACTGGTTGGGCCACCCTTAGCAGCAACAACTGCAACCAAGCGTTTGCGATAACGTGCAATGAGGCTTTTACAGCGTCCTGGAGGAATTTTGGCCCACTCATCTTTGCAGAATTGTCCTAATTCAGTTACATTAGAGGGTTTTTGAGCATGAACAGCCTTTTTAAGGTCATACCACAACATCTCAATAGGATTCAGGTCAGGACTTTGGCTAGGCCACTCCAAAGTCTTAATTTTGTTTTTCTTCAGCCATTCGGTGGTGGACTTGCTGGTGTGTTTAGGATCATTGTCCTGCTGCAGAACCCAAGTTCGTTTCAGCTTGAGTACACGAACAGATGGTCGGACATTCTCCTTCAGGATCTCTTGGTAGACAGCAGAATTCATAGTTCCTTTTATCACGGCAAGTCTTCCAGGTCCTGAAGCAGCAAAACAGCCCCAGACCATCACACTACCACCACCATATTTTACTGTTGGTATAATGTTCTTTTTCTGAAATGCAGTGTTCCTTCTACGCCAGATATACTTGGACACACACCTTCCAAAGAGTTCCACTTTTGTCTCATCGGTCCACAGAATGTTGTCCCAAAAGTCTTGGGGATCATCAAGATGTGTTGTGGAGAAATTGAGACGAGCTTTGATGTTCTTTTTGCTCAGCAGTGGTTTTCTCCTTGGAACTCTGCCATGCAGGCCATTTTTGCCCAGTCTTTTCCTGATGGTGGAGGCATGAACGCTGACCTTAACTGAGGCACATGAGGCCTGCAGTTCCTTGGACGTTGTTGTGGGGTCTTTTGTGACCTCTTGGATGAGTCGTCGCTGCTCTCTTGGGGTAATTTTGGGCGGCCGGCCACTCCTGGGAAGGTTAACCACTGTTCCATGTCTTCGCCATTTGTGGATAATGGCTCTCACTGTGGTTCGCTGGATTCCCAAAGCTTTGGAAATGGCTTTATAACCCTTTCCAGACTGATAGATCTCAATTACTTTCTTTCTCAATTGTTCCTGAATTTCTTTGGGTCTCGGCATGATGTGTAGCTTTTAAGGATCTTCTGGTGGACCTTACTGTGTCAAGCAGCTCCTATTTAAGTGATGCCTTGATTGTGAACAGGTGTGGCAATAATCAGGCCTGGGTGTGGCTAGAGAAATTGAACTCAGGTGTGGACAACCACAGTTATAGTATGTTTTAACAAGGGGGGCAATCACTTTTTCACACAGGGCCATGATGGTTTGGATTTTTTTTCACCTTTAATAATAAACACCTTCATTTACAAATTGCATTTTGTGTTTACTTGTGTTGTCCTTGACTATTGTTTAAATTGGTTTGATGTTCCGAAACACTTAAGTGTGACAAACATGCAAAGGAACAGGAAATGAGGAAGGGGGCAAACACTTTTTCACACCACTGTATGTGTTGTATAACGTTTGCCCATGTTAGGCTCTTTGTTTGCCCCCCTGGACCGGGGGGTGTTTGTTTATCTGTAATTTTGTAGCATGCTGGATGATGTGCTTAATTTTGGACGGGGGGTGGCTTATTTTGTGCTAGTTGCATTTGGGTTGGTCTGGGCATGCTCAGGGACTTTGTTTTTTTGCTGTGGCTTTTGGCATGTGAAATACATTTGGGTTGGTCTGGGCATGCTCAGGGACTTATTTTTTTTTTTTTGGTGCTTTTTCTGTGTGAACAGCACTTGGATTTTTCCGGACATGCTCAGAGAGTGTGTTTTTTGGGTTAGTAATTCAAGGACATCCTTAACAGGTGTCCAAATCTGAAACTCACATCAAACCTTATTCATAGAAAGGAAACTTTGATCAGAATATTTTTTAACATACTTGCAGCTGACTAAGTGCTGCTAACATTGCTTCCCCCAGTGCTATGTTTGAATAACCATGCGGCTACCTCCATTTTGTTTTTACGCAACTGTCCTATATATTGCTTTTCAGTTTGTAGACTCCGTAATTGGGTCTTATCCGGGAACTGGGTTCGCTTACTATGGGCTCCATGCTTTGGATTGCTACCCCACCTGGCCGAATAACATTCATAATGCCTTGGGGTCATTTTCGGGTATGATCTTCTTTTGATATCATTATTCGCCCAACAATACTTTGCGATTCGACCTCCCCTTTTACACAAACAACATTTTAGCTCTGGTTTCCCTGCATAGGCCCTTTTTTGAACATCTGGTGCTGGAAATTCACATTGCTGGATAATAGTACTATGATTGGAATGAACAGACTTTACACTTTCATCGTCTGAGGAGTCATCAGAAGTTTCCATTTCAACTCCTGAATCAATTTCAAGCGCAGTTATCACGTTTGTATTTACGTCTCCAACATTGATTCCCATCATAGTAATATGATTTGCAGCAACAATAGCATACGGGTTTTCTTCATGTTCCACTTTTTTTTGTACACTGAGCATGTGCGGAGGTTACCTCCACCATTGCACATTCGGCTATTGCATGTTTGGAGGATAAATCCATTATGGCTGCCTGTGCACCCTGTAATTCCTCCTTAAGCAGTGTGATAACCTGCAAATTTTCAGCCTCCCTTTGATTCAAAAAGGCGATGCAACCTTCTCTTAACTCACACGTTTTCCCTAATTCATCTAATCTCTGTTCCAATTCGCATTTTTCCGTCACTAATTGTTCAATCTGACTATGCGCTTGTGCATCTGCGTTTTCAACCCTAATTAATATATTTTTAGTTATACTTTGTAGCTGTTGCATGAATTGCTTTCTTTCAGCAAACCATTCTAATTCCTTCTGTTCAGAAATTTGTTTCATCTTGAGCAACATGCCTACCGAATTTTCTACCCTCTGTTTCCTGCCTTTTTTTGATTTATTACTTATAAGATTGCGTATTACATTGTCTCAAAAGCTCACTAAATTGTCAATTCACTCTCTTGTGTAGACTGAAATCTAATAGCACCATGTTTGGCCATGAACAGTTCAATGGCTTCCATTGATATGCTAATTAGCAAGCCCCTCTATACTGGATCTGTTAAACCCGTTTTTGCAACAGTTGGTTACAATGCAACACACCTCTCTTAAATTGCAGGCCACATTGAACTCCTATTGGAACAGAGAGCTATTTCACACTCACGTGGGGAAACTAAATATAAACTAAATAATAAAAAAAAAAATAACAAAATAAAAAAAAAATATGTATATATAAAAAAAAAAATATATATATATATATATATATATATTCCCACTTTTTCCTCAGTGCTGTGTGGTTTATCCTGTCAATCTATCGATTATATCCTATAACCAAGGGTGATCAATCCCTAACTCGCCAGTCTCGTTGACTGGTTACCGGCCAAACGCACAAACATTTAACGTACATACATATATCAGCCACAGCTCTCACTAGGTTCTACGCCTCCGTTTCACTGATGACATCTTTCACAGAATTTTCATGACCATCCAAGCGTGGTTTCAGAATTCGCGAGCCAGCGCCAATCTTGTCCACTCTAGAGACGGTTTTCTGTTCTGGATGTTTGAGAATTTGTGCTTAACGGGACTCAAAACAAAAAATGCCTTAGGTTTGTGAATCCTGTGCAGAAAAAAAAACGATATTCTACACGTCTAAATCTTGGGGTGCCAAATGTAGAATGCGATACAATATTAATAACTAATATTATATCATCTATGTATAATTGTATAGTCCCTATAATTTTGTTAGTCTGTTGAAACTATGAGCGCAAGCTACTGTTAATATCACAATAATACAAGTTAACTATGCAACCAAACACACAGTTTAAGATCAATCAAATCTCATTTATTTCCCAAGGAAATAAGAAAGCTTATATAAGCTTATTATTAGAAGTTACAAGATTACATAGCATACAATCACAATACAATACAATCGTATACTTAGCACATCCTAGTAGCTGATATGGAATGGGAGAAATGTCCACATGGTTAGGCCTCAAGATGGCCGAATCATCAGGTTGTCAGAGACACATCCTCATGAAATGCTTTCCTCAACAAGCCTAAAGACACAGAGAGTATTTCCTGTGTGTGCGAACCTTTAATTCAGACATACACGCCCACTCATAGCCACCCCCATTTGCCTTCCATCCAATATATATATATACATATATACATATATATATATATAGGTAGATATATATCTATCTATATATGTAGGTTCTGTCCACCAGCAGAGAGAAGTTGGGTAGATGCCACACTCCCAATTCTGGAGGCATAATAATGGTCTAACACAGGGGTCTTCAAACTACGGCCCTCCAGTTGTTCAGGAACTACAATTCCCATCATGCCTAGTCATGTCTGTGAATGTCAGAGTTTTACAATACCTCATGGGATGTGTAGTTCCGCAACAGCCGGAGAGCTGTAGTTTGAAGATTCCTGATCACTCTAGCACAGTGATGGCGAACCTTGGCACCCTAGATGTTTTGGAACTACATTTCCCATGATGTTCATGCACTCTGCAGTGTAGTTGAGCATCATAGGAAATGTAGTTCCAAAACATCTGGGTGCCAAGGTTCGCCATCACTGCTCTAGCATGTCTTGAAAAAAGGTAGTTTCTCATGTGTCTTGTATAATGCCCAAGAAATATCATTTGGAAAATACAAGTGGGTCATGGCACATCTACATTCCCAATTTGGCACTTAAGATGGTCATGCACTATGCAATCTGATTGGCCAGTCTCTGTACAACTTGATATTTAGGCAAAATAGGTAATTTTAGGACGTACTTGAACAATTAATTCAAATTATAGGAAATCAAACAGGCTCTTGCACTAAATCTAATTTATTTAAGATCTCACTGATTGCAGCGTATGATCACCTAAAGATCAAGCTCTGAAAATATTAATTTATTGGGTTTAGAAACACTTCTCTGTTTTTTGTAGTGTATTGAAATATTTGGGTAAAAAAATTAATTAAAAAAAAAAACACATTTCAAAGATATATTAGAAGTGATAAGAATGAGATTAGCATCAAAAGGGTTAATTAACTGAGAACACCTACTAATTGCCTAACAAGACACATCCAATGAAATGAAATTAACCAATTTTATTGGGTGTGCGCTATTATCAATGAGAAAACTGCAGTTACCCTAGCGACAGTTGCAGTTTACATATGCAGGTATTTCTTATCGCTATTTGTGCTTCAATGTGCGCCTGTTCGCACGTTCGATTAATTACTTTTCCGGCGCACCAATTAATGTATGAACTGGTGCAGTCCCTTCTTCTTAGTAAATCACCCCCTATATGTGAATAATGAAGTTGCATTTATTCAACCCTGGAAATTAAAGCATAAGTGCACTTTTGGAGGAAGCAGGCCAAACAGGTCCCACCTTCCCCTCCAGAGATGAATACTTACCTTGATCTGACTGCTGTGGCCTCCAGGGATTGCTTACATCCTGCACCACAAGTCCCTTGTCTCCTGTATTGTTAAGCCCCACAGAAGTCTAAGAAGAAAGAGATAGACAAGCCCCATAGACATCTATGAGGCTCTACAGTGCAAGCAGGACCAGAAGCCAGAGGGCTTGTGGAGCAGGATGTAAACAATTCCTGGAGGTCATGGCCAAGAATTTCACAACACCATTTCCTCTATTACCTTCAGCTATGTAAAATCCTGCTATCATGATAGACAGAAAGCTTTTATACCAAATATTATAGACAAACTGTTATATATTCACACTTACTCTGTCTCCGATCTTTATAAGCCATTGAACCTTCAATTTACAAAAGCAATCTTCACCACAAACCTGAAAGACTTTCCTGATACTGATCTGATGGATAAGATATTAGAAGGCTACAACACAAGACAAAGAATTATGGTAATTTAAAAATGGACAGAAACCCAATTTAAAATTGTACATAGGACAGTTTCTTAACAATAATGTTACACCAACAAACTGTCCAAAATGTGACATTAATTGACCGACTTTAGCACACCTATAACACCACTGTTAGGAATATCCTCAGCTTGTGATCAGTCAACTCGAGATGTATTAAGAAGTAAAAAATGTATTTCTAATATGTTAACACATTAGGATCCCCTTCCTTACACACCAAAAGTTCGGCAAGGGAAGAACAAAGGCAATATCTTTCGTTATCTTAAACCTTCATAACCCAGCCCCTATTTTCCTATTGGCTGAGGAAATCACAGTTTCACTTATCTGGGTGAAATTCGATATATACCTTTATTATGTGAGGACTGCGAATTCCTTTACAATCTTAGTGTTACCATACATGGTTATACTGAAATCATCCTGAAGTCTTAAGCCCCATACACACGGTCGGACAATCCGCGGACCAGGTCCGTCGGACCATGTCCGTCATACTTTGTCCGATGTTGGTTTTGCGTACACACGGTCGGACAAAGTTGTCGGAAAATCCGATCATTCTGAACGTGGTGACGTTTGTTGCCTACGACGGGACGACGTAGAGGCTAGTAGCCAATAGCTTTGGTCTTGTAATGTGATCTGAGCATGCGTAGCACTTTGTCCGGTCGGACAACCGTACACACGATCGGATTTGGTGTGATCGGACCGGGTTGACGGCAAATCTTTCCAGCAGGAGATAAGACTTTGTCCGGTCAAACCGACGAACACTGTCCGATGGTGCATACACACGGTCTGATTTTTCAACAACCTTGTCCGATCGGACCAAATTGATGAAAAAGTCCGACCGTGTGTATGGGGCTTAACTGTGAAGTTAGTAAAAACATACATAACAAGTTAATACAAAGTGCTCATAAGTGGAATTAAATATCAGTCTCAGGATTGTTTTCCAAATAGTCACACAATAAACATTTAAAACTTTTCTAACATTCCCTCCTCTTTGTGTGACTATTTTATCTCAACACATTTCGATGATAGTCCCTGTGTTATACAATTTCAGACTGTATGTCATTAAGTTGAGCTTCAATGTCCACATAGGTCTCCTCAGAGGTAGGAAGGGTTTGATACATCGTTCTTGAGACGGCAGTTTCAATCAGTTTTTGTGAAAGTCCTCGAATACAGGGAATACAGCAGCATCCACAAGTGACCAAAACAGCCAAAGCCACAGCGATTGAAATCAAACATGATGTGATAAGTCCAGTCCATTTACCGAACCATCCTTCAAGCCAGTTTGTGAATGGATCAGTAATACCTGAGTTTTCCGCTAATTCATTCGATAGAGCAGTCAGTCCTTCCAAGGCTCTGGTCACGGTCCCTCCAGGAGCTGTATTGTTAGGGATAAAGGTGCAACACATGCTACCAAACATTTTGCATACCCCTCCTCTTTCAGCTAAGACCATATCTAAAGCCATTCGGTTCTGCCATGCCATTAGAGATGTGGGGGCCAACTGTTCAGCTAGGCCCTTCACAGCATCCCTAGTATAATTTACAAATCGTTGTTGGTTATAATATATATAGTTAATCCAGTCAACATTTTTATTTATAGTTACCCACCAGAAAAGAGACTCAAACCCAGCTGTCACCTGATTCCTGGCCTTAAACCCATCCGGCACCCCGCGAGGAACCCCAATCTCATCTATGTAGATCTGAGAGTCAAATGACCCCATGGGAGAGGTGTCCCTCCGATACCGTTGGTGACTCTTAGTCCACGGGTGTTCTGACAGGATCCTCAGGGGCATAGCCAGCTGGACCATAGCACAATCCCCTTGGGCATTGGCAGGTAGTCTAGCTCGCAGTTTCTTATCCCCACACATCCACCAGATGTCAGCTCTCTGAATGTCATGTTTAACCCAGTCACCGTTGTCTATGTTAATCATCTCCACACAGTAGTCATCAGGTAATGACCCAAGATCTACCCCGCTACGGTTCCCTGGGAGTGGAAAACAAGTAAAATTGCCCGGATATGCAGTAACCGCCAGAGGTATCTGAGGTCTCTGTACTGGGGGAAACAACAAACTCAATGTGTGACAGGTTGAATTGTTTTCAGGTTTATAGCTCTTATTATATAATTGCAACATACATTTTAACCTTTTGGATCTGTATTGTGTACTAGAGGAAAAGGAACTGTTGCTAAATGTGGTCTGGCTCCGGCACAAACTAAACAGTTTTCTTTTTTTAGAGTTTTAACTGTGTACCTCAACCATTCTAACCACTCATTGTTTTCTTGATAACCCGTCTCTAAAGCTATGGCATCTTCTATTGTTAGGTTAGTAAATCTTATGGTTTCACTCAGAACTTCTATTTTAGTATGGCCTTCTTCTTTCCCTTCTGGGTCTACCTTTTCCTGTTGTCTGGTTTTATTGGGTGGTAATACCTTGAGGAAAAATTTGCCTGAGGGATAAGTTCCTGACACCTATGCTCCCATAGAATACAACTGATGATCTTCCTTCCTCGGCTCCTTTAATGTTATTAATAGTTTATTACAGTTCTTACTATTTGTGCAGGGGGAGTTAGCCGCTTTTGTAATTATGAGTCTTCCCTTTATTACACTCTTTTTAGCCCCTGGTTGATTATACCCCCAATCTTGATGTGCTGTGGTCCACAGGGCCTGATCCCATGCTTGACATCCTGCCCTATCCCAGAGCCAGCAAATATATTTATCTGCCCATAGAAGTCCTCTAGCCCCAGTTGTATCAACACAATCTGCGATCTGACAGAAGTCTACCAGTATAGTGCTAGTTATTCCTTCTATAAAGGTTAAATTCAATGCTTTTCCTGTTCTTTCCCAATTCAAAGGTTCCTCTACTCTTCCATACCGTCTACCCCCTCTTATGGATGCCTCTCTTAGAGTCACCAGTAACCCAAGGATAATTACTGTCCCTTTCATCCTAACCAGCTACAGAGTTCCAGCGGATAAGGTAGGGGAGACTTCACCGATTTGAGACAAGCCCGCCTTGTGCGAGACCTCCCTTTGTAGCCGGATTTTCTGGATCTCTTGCAGCCAACTGGCCCTACTCTGCCTGTAAAACCTTTTTACAATGGGACTGGTGAATCCAGGTAGACCTCTCTGCTATCCTTATAGCCGTGGGAGTGGTGAGAAGAACTTGATACGGTCCCTCCCACTTAGGTGAGTGCCAATGTTTTTTCTTAATTACTTTTACCAGGACCCAGTCTCCAATATGGATTTTCACTTCTCCTTGAATTGGACCTTCTAGGACAGAACCAAAATCGTTAGTACGTCTTTGTCTTAACAACCTAGACATGTATTCTGCTAGAGTGTGCTCAGACTGCTCAATAGGTGTTTCATTTTGATATAAGGGTATATTATATGGCCTTCCATGTATCATTTCAAATGGGCTTAAACCTTCTTTTGTGGGTGTGATATGCATACTGGTCACTGCTACTAGTAGGCAGTACATCCAACTTTTACCTGTTTCTTTCCATAGCTTTTCTCAGTTTGCTTTTTAGAATGTCATTATGTCTTTCCACCAATCCAGCTGATTGGGGATGATAGGCACAATGGTATTTCACTTGAGTTCCCATCACTTCTGTCAAATGTTGTATAGATTTATTTACAAAATGGGGTCCATTATCACTGTCTGTTCATCTGCACTTCCTGTCGAGAATATCTCCGCCCATTTGGTCAGGGTGCCCATAATTACCAAACAATATTTCTTCCTTTCACATTTGTCTAATTTAATAAAATCCATGAAAATGTGTTGGAATGGATATTACGGTGTGGGGAACTTCCCTTTCCGTGGTCTTATGCCTCCCTGAGCATTGTGTCTTGCACATATAATACATTGAGAGCAAAAAGTTTTTGAGTAGTTTGTGAAGCCATAGGCTGTACATACTTTATTTAACATCTCAGTCATCCCCCTGTTTGACACATGTGTTACTCCATGTGTCAATACTGCTGCATACCTAAATAAGGACTTTGGCAATACCGGTTTCCCATCAGGTGATGTGTAAATATTATTTATTATTGTGCAACCCTTTGTTTTCCAATATTGTTTTTCCCCGGGGGGTGCATTCTGCTGCATATCAGTAAGGACTGTATGATCTATCTCTATGATTTCCCGTTCTGTCATTATTTGATGTGTTTCTTGTGCCGCTATTTTGGCCGCTTCATCTGCCCTTTTGTTTCCCTTTGAGATGGGGTCCGTATATTTTGTGTGTGCTTGACATTTGCAGATTGCAAGCTCTTTTGGTAACTGTATTGCATCCAGAAGTTCTAAAATGAAGTCCGTGTGTGCAATTGGTTTACCACTGGAGGTGACCATCCCCCTATTTTTTCATTGTTGTGCAAAAACATGTACTGTTGAAAAGGCATATTGACTGTCGGTGTATATGGTTACAGATTTTCCTTCTGATAGTATGCATGCTCTTGTCAGTGCTACAAGTTCTGCTACTTGTGCTGAATAATGTTTTGGTAGTGGCCTAGCTTCCAAAATGTCATCCTGTGTCACTACTGCATATCCAGTTGCATTTGTGCCATCCGGATTTTTCCTACTAGAACCATCAACAAAAAGTGTCATGTCATGGTCAGCTAACGGTACATCTTTCAAATCACTTTGTGGCAGTACCTTTTCAGCGATGGCAGCAGTACAGTCATGTTTATGACCATCAGTAGGGAGTGGTAGTAGTGTGGATGGGTTTAAAGTAGTACACCTCTGTATTGTTAAGTGAGGTTGTGCCAAGAGAATTATCATAAAGGAAAGGTGCCGTGCTGGGCTCAAATGTGATATCTTTTGTTGTAAAAGGATAACATACACTGCATGCGGCACCTTAAGTGTCAGTGGGTGATATAGCACTATAGATGCTGAGGCCTTAACTGCTTAAGCTGCAGCTACCACTGCCTGTACACAGGGTGGAAGTGCTCTAGTTACACTGTCTAATTTTATAAAGTAGTAAACAATCGACCTCTAGTGCCCACCATATGACTGTAAGTACTGATGTCATGTGTCCTTCCCTTTAGTCTACTGTTTGTTCAAAATATTTGTCATACTGTCAGGTCACCTGAGACCAGGTGACAGGTGCACTCAGTAGGAATCGGAAGTGCACCGCTAGGTAGTGGACCTTAGGACTGACTGCTGCGGATTTACCCAGGGAGATTCAGGACACAGATCTACTGGATCTCTAACACAGATCCCAGTGGGAGCTAGAGCATAGATTCCCCAGGGCGCGGAGTCTAAGAGCCAGCAGGTGTTCGCCAGAGCCTCTAGTGGTGAGGATGGACTTCGCTGCAGTCTGGCTCCAGGTCGCGACCCCCAGGGTCTCACAGCTCACGCTTACAGTAGACTACAGGAGAAGGAAGCAGCAGGCTGGAACGACAAGGATAGTAAGGGGATAAGGCAGAGGTCAGGGTAACTAGCAGACAGGAACCACAGAGTACACGCCAAGGTCGGTAACGGAAACAAACATAAAACAAACGGAAACAAACATAAAGCACACGGCAAACAGGAACCAGGAAGCCGAACACACCATGGATACACAATGGTTGATCAGCACCACTGGCTTGCAGTGCACAGGTTAATATAGGTTCCCCTGATAGGGCCTGGAGTGGAACCATGCTTAGAGGAGAGGTTATAAAAACCACCAGGTGAGAGTGGCTGGCCTCTTAGTCTGAACACATGGAGGAGAGATAAGCAAACAGGGGAAGATTACTGCATAACCGTGACACATACCCAGGAAGGACATCATTTGTTTCTTTGTCTCTAAGAACTGTGTAGTCTACTTTTTTCCTTAATTTAATGTTCTAAACTCTAAAATACCTCCAAAGATTCAATTTTGTACTCATTCATGTGTTCTGACACCCACCCCATAAAAAGGAACCCGCCTCATTCTTCAGTTGTGTAGAAGGAGGGGGGGGGGGGTGTCATGTCTGCACTTGAATTGGAGCTGGGGAACATGGATACTCTTTACCTAACATGAATGCGCACAGAATCACAAGTCAAACTACCAAATGCTTCCTTACCTTGGAGTTGTTATTAACAATATTCTTTCATTTGTTCAAATATAAGTCCATCAACTATGCAGACATAAAATGTTTCCTAGCATTTTCATTTTTTTTTTTTTTTTTTTTTTACATATAGATTCAATGTATATACATATATTCACACACACATACATCTCTGAATATTTTTCCTCAGACCCCAATATTTTAGCAGAATTTAAGAAAACTTGAACCTCCTTTTGTATTGGTCCCCTTATTCACTGGTCGCAAATGAAATTCAAAGGGTCCTAAAACGGAACCTCCCCCCCCCCCTTTTTTTTTTTTTTTTTTTTTTTTTTAACACATATTCTGATTCAGAACTTAGCCTTTTTAACTTTATAATATATGTACCCAAATAAACAGCATTGAATCATTAACACGTCACAGTTGAAAGTCTGTGAATTCTAAAAGTAACATATGAAAGAAATAGTTACTTTAAAACTATTATGCAGACTTTCTTTCTGACCGAAAGTCCTGTTTTCACAGATGCACAACTTAACCTTTGTGTGCTAAAATGGTTAATGCTGCCCCCTCTCTTCTGCTACCAGTGTCAGGCAATCTGCATTTTCTTGTTTCCGAGAAACACCTTCTTGACCATTTTTTTTTTTTTTTTTTTTTTTTTTTTAAAACATCAAGCTCTCTGAGTTTCAATATTATTACACACTTCTCTTAGCACAGCCCATTCAAATCCTCGTTTCCTTATGGCAGTAAAATTAGCACTCAGTCACATACTGTCTCTGGACTAGACACATTTAAAATAATCAAAAACATCCTCAGTCTTTTCTTTTCTCACTTTCCTCAAGCCACTTAATAATAATACAACATTCTATTCACTGACAGTACAATCCACCTCCAGCTCTCTACTGCCTTAGAACATCAACACTTTCTGCAATGTACTTCCTTTAACACCATGGCATGCTAAAATAATAAAGCAACCTGGTACCTTTTTTTTTTTTTTTTTTTTTTTTTACCTAGTTTCAATATTTACAATATAAACTTTCCGTATTGCCATGGCTGGTCAAGGGTTAACCTTTTTTTTTTTTTTTTTTTTTTTTTTACAGACACAATCTCTCACACAGGAATTTGATAGGGAGGGGCTAGGAGAGCTGAAAAAAAAACACCCTGTAATGAATCATCACACTTATTTGTTTATTTCTGTATGCAGCCATTCTTAGCTATTTTTTTTTTCTGCTTCTCAAATGTTTGTTAAACATTTAGATAACACTTACATCTGGTCTAATTCTCTTTTGCTAGACCCATCAGAAATATTGGATATTTACCTGATGCTGCAGCCCCAACTGTTTGGCTCCTATGAGTCCAGCCAAGGGTTGTCCCCGAACAGGCGTCCCAGATGTAGCACGGTCTCCCAGACAATGTTGTCCAGTGGTACCTGAGACAGTGCCATAACCCAAGACACCAGCTCTGGTCCAATCCCTATGGGCCATATAGTGCAATACCACCTGGTATGTTACATGTTTACCTGCTTAATACATCGGCTAGCAAAGTGTTTGCTGCCTTACAGAGCGAAGCCGTCAGACAATTCAACCAAGTATCTCTAAAACAAGCATACTATAACACGAGGGAGGGGGAGTGGGTCAGGTCAGTGTCTGACTTTCAATCTTACAGACACACAGCACATAAACTCCTATTATCAACCCATACTTTTTTTTTTTTTATCTTATAAGCTAACAACTTAAGCTTATCCACCAACCCATACTTTTTTTTTTTTTTTTGAATCCAAACTACCCCTCCCACTTAGCACATTTTGGGGTCATTGCTATGCATACATTTCTTATCACCTTCTAACAGCACATTAGGAACACGACAGCAACATAAACAAAACACAAGAAATTCCTTTACAGAGACTATTCCCCATTTTCAGCGCCAGTGGGTCTCATTAACCGATAAAACACTGGGATCGTGACCCTGGCTCACGGTAACAAAAGGAATACAAAAAAAAAAAAAATCAGCACTCCCCTCACTATAGGGAGAATCAGAGGAAAAAAAAAAAAAAATTCCTTAAACATATGTCTGCAGTACTAATTATTCAATGAGCTACAACATCAACGGAAAAGTTAAACATGAGACAGGAGAAAATAAAACACAGAGAGAAAAGAAAAAAAAAAAAATTAGCCTTGCGATCTTTTTTTAGATCACTTAACTAAATAGCGCTTAAATCGTCGGGCAATCAACCTCCGACAGCGTCAGGCCATCAATCTCTGACGTTCGGTCTCAAATCTTTTTTTTTTCTGTCCGGACAGCAGGCAACGTAATTTTTTACCTTAGACAACGTCCCCAAATGTCTCTGTCTACGAACACTGGATTATCAAGATATTATACGATCAATACCAATGTCGGCAATTACAACACATTTAAACCAGAATCAAACAGAAAGAGAAGAAAAAGACTCTTAGAAAGAATTAAGAATAATTAAAATCTCTTACCTCTCAAAACACCAGGAGGACTAGATCAGCAAGTTCAAAAACAGACAGTGTATTCGGGTCATAAGGCCCCCTGCCCCTGTTTAACCACTAACGTTGAGTGGGGGGACTTTTAATTCTCAGTGAGTTACTTTGTCTAATACTCACTGAAGTTGAAGAGGGCTCATAAATCCCAAATAAACAAAGTTGTTTTCCGGATTTCGAAGGACCACAAATGTTAGGAATATCCTCAGCTTGTGATCAGTCAACTCGAGATGTATTAAGAAGTAAAAAATTTATTCTAATATGTTAACACATTAGGATCCCCTTCCTTACACACCAAAAGTTCAGGCAAAGGAATGAACAAAGGCAATATCTTTCGTTATCTTAAACCTTCATAACCCAGCCCCTATTTTCCTATTGGCTGAGGAAATCACAGTTCACTTATCTGGGTGAAATTCGATATACCTTTATTATGTGAAGACTGCGTTTCCTTTACAATCTTAGTGTTACCATATATGGTTATACTGAAATCATCCTGAAGTCTTACTGTGAAGTTAGTAAAAACAAACATAACAATAACAAGTTAATACAAAGTGCTCATAATTGGGATTAAAAATCAGTCTCAGGATTATTGTTTTCCAAATAGTCACACAATAAACATTTAAAACTTTTCTAACAATAGTTCTACCCATACCACTTCTTCTTCAAAAGATAAAGAATCTTCATTGAAAATGTGCTCAGCCCTTCAGAGACTGTAAACTTATGTCTGCATTCCAATATATGCAAGTTAACACAAAAGCTGATGTAACAGACACTGGGCATACTGAAACTTTGTCCTTGACCCATCATTGGGGGATGAGAATCACCATGAAAAATACTCTCTATTTTACTTATGGTGGACTCTCCAGACATGCTCTCAGAATGATAAATTCTGTTCTATGCTTGTTTCTATCTAGTTTGCTCTCTGGGGTAAGGGCCAATCTCATTCCCCTAGGTGATTGGCATAGTTCTCCTGCTTCTGGAGAGTTGAGACCCCATGTCTCTAGCCTGCTTTATTGCTCTTATTTTTTATGCAGCCATATATGTCATGTTATGATTTCTATGCATGGTCATGATGGTTAATTCTGCCTATGCACACTGTAGATTACTTGTTTACTGATGATAACTATTTCTACTGACTTTGTACCATCCAAAAAATGAAAGATATGTTTTCTTTAATAAAAAAAATAACGAAGGAAGTATATAGGCTTCCATTGCTTTACTTCCCACCTTTAATATACTAGTTTCCTGGTGGTCATACTGGTCATACTGGTCCACTGACACAGAGCAAGTATGCAGATTAGATGTTCTGGTCTCATTCTGACTTTCCTGATCTGCATACTTATTTGGGACCAGTGTTGCAAAACAAATAGGAAACCAGCAGGAATTTTTGGCTCCATTTTCCCCAAAGATATTTGCTGCATAGGATTGCCATAACCCGTCTTACATTACACTGCAATTCACATGGCTAGAACCGTAGACTAGATATGGACACCACAAACTAGGTTTCTATAGAACCTCCTCTATAGAATTCTCTCCTCTACTGCGTTTCAATGATTCAAAGAATATTTACACAATCTGTGATCCCACCAAAGTATATTAAGAGTTCCTGATATAAAAGATCTCCTCCTTTTACTTAAAATATACAGTCATCTAAAAAAATTAAGTACACCCCATGGAAATTGTTGACGTTTTTCAACATATATGAACAGGAAAACAGATCTTTGTTAAAGCAGTGCCTATAGTTAAAGGTGATCTACTTAAAAAAAAAAAATACATGGAAACAACAAAGTATTTTTTTTCAAAGGGCCTTTGAGAGTCCTATTGATCTTGGCATGATGACACCACACACGTTATATACGTTGTAATAAGAGAACACCAGAGCCTAGATATTTGAGGGTTAAATAAGATAGGGTCCACCTGCATACTCCCTAATCTGGAACACCCTATTCTAGTTTCCTGGATTTGAGGTGATGGTAAATGTAGGGGTGTACTTTATTTTTTTCATTTAGATCATGAAAATAGATACGTAATGTCAACTTTATGTGTAATTTGTTCAAGCATCACCTTTACCTGTAGACAAATCTAATGAAAGAGTCAATAATTTCCATTGACTGTACTTATTTATTTTTACATGAATGTATACTGTATATATATAAGCACCCCCCAAACTCCCCGTCTTCTACCCCCCCTTCATTTTAATGTTTAATCGTTATGAAAAACGTAATTCTGAAACAAAATAATTGATTTCCTGAGATTTCCATACATTCTCATTAACCATGAAAAAACACACTTTAAATGTACTGAAATGTTGTCTTTCTTTTTTTACAAAATACTAATATTGTATGTGACTGTAACCAGAGTATACCCTGCAAACTTGTAAAAATCTGTGGAAATTATAAATAGATTCAGAATGGAAAAAAAAAATCAACAATCAATTGAAACAAACCCTACCTAATGCCAAATGATACATCTAGTGTGTAAGTGCAGTATGGAAAAAATGCTTAGTTATTACTTTTCTGCTGATTTTTCAATTATTATTTTCTCAACATTAATATTAACATTGTTTTTTGTTTTTGTTAGTTTTGTTTGTTCATTTTTCCAGTGTTGCATACATTTTTTTTATTTACAGTAAATCTATTAGATGGACGAACTACAGATTCTAGTAGTCCCACAGATCCGTCCATAATTAGATGGACAAACTACAGATTCTACACTCAATCTGATCATCTAAGAATCCTAGGATCTATTATCTAGACAACTTAGCCTTAAATGTTATGCTTTTACTGTCCTCACAAAACAAGGGATATATCTTAACCACTTCAATACCAGGCACTTAGACACCTTCCTGCCAGGCCAATTTTCAGCTTTCAGCGATCACTGGGAGAACGGCTCCCGATGCTCGCCCCACCACTCCCAAGCAGCCCAGCTCGCAAGACCTAATTTTCCACTCGCAAAATGCAAGTAGGCGAGTGGAAAATTTGAGGGCTGACCTAAACTACAAACTTTCTGGAGATTTTATTGTACTACTAAAAGAAAAAATGAGGAAAAAAATGAGGATACCAGTAGTTAGCTGTGCTCTTTGATTCATACTTATGCCCTTGTACATTTATGTCTTCAATGGTTGTCGATAAACCTTATTATTAGTAACAATATGTTATTAATTTATTTATTTTTCACAAATTTTTTGCCTAATGTAAAAAAATCTGCCAGTATATCAGTAACAAACACAACAAGGCACTTTGAATGGGTAAAAATACCTAAAGAAGAACTAAAGGCATTTTGGATAGCGTAAGGGACCCTTTATAACCCCTGTCAGTTTTATTTGGGCAATCTGTGTCCCATATGGGTGATTTCTAGGGGTGCAACGGATCAAAAAACTCACGGATCGTATCGATCCTCGGATCAGAGTCACGGATCGGATAATTTTTCAGATCAGCAAATAATAATTGAATTTGCAAAAACCTGTGAAAATTCCACCACCATATAGTCCCCACTGTAATATCCACATCATCTCCCCCACTGTAATATTGGCTGGGTATCGCTGAGTATTGGCTGGGTATCGCCGGGTATTGGCTGGGTATCGTCGGGTATTGGCTGGGTATCGCCGGGTATTGGCTGGGTATCGCCGGGTATTGGCTGGGTATGGCAGGGTAATGCAGAGTATTGGCAGGGTATGGCAGGGTAATTCAGAGTATTGGCAGGGTATGGCAGGTTAATGCAGAGTATTGGCAGGGTGTAATGCAGAGTATTGGCAGGGTGTAATGCACGGAGCGATCACATTTTAAACGGCCGCCGGGTGTACCAAGATGGCCACCGCTCCGGAGCTAGGCCGAAGCTGTGGCCTTTCCTAAGGCCGAGGCCGCTGATCGCAGGGATCACGGATCGGCGACGATCCGTTGCACCCCTAGTGATTTCCCTTCAATTCCTGTCCCATAAGAAAAACCCATCCACTGTACCAACTGTTTGCTACCACTGTCTGCCAATCCTTCCATTGGCTTCTGTTCGCCCAACAAATAAAATACGAAAATACTAACAACAACCTACAAGGCAATCCACAAATCTGCCCCAGCTGTATCACTAACCTTGTCACAAAATGAATACACCGCTCCTTCGCCGCTCCAAAGATGCTGCTAGCAGGACTTTTTTGACCGTCCTGCTAGCGCACCGCTCCAGTGTGAAAGCCCTCCGGCTTTCACACTGGAGTGAATGGGCTGGATTTTTTCAGGTGCTATTTTTAGCGCTGTAGCGCCTGAAAAACGCCCCAGTGTGAAAGGGGCCTTAGTGTCTGATTTGTCTGCTGCAATATCACAATATCACAGTCGCTGATCGCCGCCATTACTAGTAAAACATTTTTTAAAAGATCCCATAAATTGTGCTTATTGGGATTTTTTTTATATACCAAAAATATGTAGCATATTGGCCTACAATGATGAAGAAATTAGATTTTTTATATTTTTTTTATTGGATATATTTTTAGCAGAAAGTAAAAAATATTTATTTTTTATTTTTTCTAAATTGTCAGCCTTTTTTGTTTTTAGCACAAAAAATAAAAACCACAGAAGTGATCAAACACCACCAAAAGAAAGCTCTATTTGTGGGGAAAAAGGGACATACATCTTCATTGTGTACAGTGCTGCACGACTGCACAATTATTAGTTAATCGTCATGAAGGGGGTTAATCTTCCGGAGGTCAAGTGGTTTACTAATTACTGTAACTGAACTTTTTATTTCTCCATCAGCTCATGCCCCTAAGTTATTACCGTACTTTTTGTACTACTTATTTCTTCCTTGTAGATTGTAAGCTCTAACGAGTGGGGTCCTCTGAGTCTTCTTGTATTGAATCATAGGTTGTAATTGCACTGTCTGCCTCCATTTTTTTTAAAGCGCTGCACAAACTGCTTGCGCTATATAAATCCTATATAATAATAATAATGATAATAATACAGTTAAATGTTTCTGTTCCTACTATAATGTTATTCAGAAAATAAGCTGGTTGAATAACATCAAATAAGTAGAATTATTCAAGTGCTTTACCTAACTTTTACTTCTTTTTTTATTTACCAGCAATGGCTTCAGATGTGTCTTCTGAAACCTCACATTCCTTTTCCAGTGCTGGACAACCTTCCACCAGACATAATACAATTTGTTTAGAAATCCAAGCTATTTATATGCACAGCAATTTTTGGTGCATGAATTACTTTCAAAGAGGCATGGCTATTTTGTTAATCATAGGATTAAGGCCCAAAATATAGCACTGGAAAAATAGGACAAAGGTCAGATGTTGGCATGAAACTCACTTATGCTCAGCTTTTCAGATTTATTAATAAATAAAGTATATTTGCTAATGACATGGTAGCTTGCTTTAGAATTAGAAAAATAAGAGACATTTAAAAGCTTAAGATAGTATTAAACCCTCAACCCTCTAACACATTGAGCAAAATAGAATAAACATTCCCCAGTAAATTATTTAATATTCTTAGCCCCCGAACACACGGTCTGAAGTTCCGACCACAAAATCCATCAGATTTTTTACTGACTGATTTTGTTCGACACTGGTGTTGCATACACACAGTCGGACAAAGTTGTCAGAAAATCCGATCATTCTGAATGTGGTGACGTTCGTTGCGTACGACGGAACTACATAGAGGCTATTAGCCAATAGCTTGGGTCTCATAATTTGATCTGAGCATGCGTGGCACTTTGTCCGTCAGAATTCTCTACACACGATTTGAAAAAGTCTGATCGGATTTTGTTGTCGGAAAATTTGAGAGCAGGATCTCAAATTTTTTCCGTCGGACACCACAACATGGTCCGATCGGACATTTTCCGTCTGAATTTCTGACCGTGTGGACGGGGCATTACTCTGGTACTTGCACTGCAAGACTTGCAAACCTGCTGACTCCTACTCTCTCTGTTGCTTCCATGAACATTCCCTCTTCACAGGAAAGGTAGAAGCTTTCAGGTGAAAGCGTTTGATTCCATACACCCCCAGTATATTTTGCCCTGTGCCCCGCTGTGTTTCCTCTGCTCCACTATCCCACCCGTGGACCCGGGACCCACGTGGCAGGTGTTGCTGGGTAGAGGGGAGGAAGACCAGTGAGTATCCATTCACTGATCTCCCCAATCTATTAGGAACTGATTAGTGATGAGGATTTCCTTATTTACGGTTTCTGATCCCACAGCAACCAGGGAAGAAGCTACAATATGCGCTCCATTAGCTTCAGTGTAGTGCATCAGAGACATCCTGATCCTGACCCCTGATGTCTGATTAAAAAGAACATGTCAAAGTAAAAATGTTATCACATCAGGAACTATTAGACCCATTTCACACTGTAGGCATTTTTCAGGCGCTTTAGCACTAAAAATAACGCCTGTAAAGCCTCAGCTGCAATCCCAGTGTGAAAGCCTGAGTGCTTTCAAATTGGGGCGCTAGCAGGGCGTCACAAAAAGTCCTGCAAGCAGCTTCTTTGCAGCGCTGTAGGAGTGGTGAACACACCGCTCCTAAAGTGCCCCTGCCCATTGAAATAGATGGGCAGCACCGCCGAACTGCCGGAAAAGCGCTGTGTTTTGCGGGTGGTATTAACCCTTTTTTGGCCGCTAGCGGGGGTTAAAACCGCCTCGCTAGTGGGCGAATAGGGCCAATAAAACGACGGTAAAGCGCCGCTAAAAATAGCGGCGCTTTACCACCGACGCACCAAGTGACCCCCAAGTCTCGCTATCTGAACCCCTGCAGATTCTGCCCCCCTGCAACTTATTTTTATTTATTTTTTTGTTTATTTTTTGTTTTCTATTTTAATGTTATTTTTTTTTTTTTAACATTGATGAAGCTCTTGACAAGCAGTCCGAAGTCAGTTATATTCTCTTTTACATACATTTGATTTGTTTCATTATAATCAAGGCATTGCAGGCATAGCTTTCTGTTTTTCTTTTAAAGGTATATTTTATTTTACTTTCTTTACTTTAAGCTTTGCAGCGTACACTTGTTAACTAACAAAAAATGAAATTAATAAAATACCATGAATTACATCAAAATAGATGTATAAATATAATCATCAGACACCAAAAGATTAATAATAATAATCAATATACCGTATTTATCGGCGTATAACACGCACCGGCGTATAACACGCACCCCAAGTTTAGGAGGGAATTTTAAGGAAAAAAAGTTTTAGGAGAGAAGTTTAGGGAAAAAAAAAAAACTTACATTTAAGCGTCATTTGCAGCTTGCCCAGCGTCATTTGCAGCTTGCTCAGCGTCATTTGTAGCTTGCCCAGAGTCATTTGTAGCTTGCCCAGAGTCATTTGTAGCTTGCCCAGAGTCATTTGCAGCTTGCCCAGAGTCATTTGCAGCTTGCCCAGCGTCATTTGTAGCTTGCCCAGCGTCATTTGTAGCTTGCCCAGCGTCATTTGCAACCTGCCCAGCGTCATTTGTAGCTTGCCCAGCGTCATTTGTAGCTTGCCCAGAGTCATTTGTAGCTTGCCCAGAGTCATTTGTAGCTTGCCCAGAGTCATTTGCAGCTTGCTAGTGTCATTTGCAGTTTGCAGCGTTTAAATTTCCCGCCGCGTGACAAACCGCGCATGCGCGGCCGAAAAAGACCGAACCGCGGCCGAAAAAGGCCGAAGTGCGGCCGAAAAAGACCGAGCCGACTGTTCAACTCCGCTCGGAGTCCCGCCTCCCTGCTGTTTCGGGAGCGAGCGCAGGGAGGCGGGACTACGAGTGGAGCTGAACAGCCGGCTTCGGTCTTTTTCGGCCGCGCTTCGGCTTTTTCCGGCCTTTTTCGGCCGCGGTTCGGCCTTTTTCGGCCGCGGTCGCCATTTTTCGGCGCCGCAACCGATTTTTGTCATTTTTTTTTTTGGGTATCGGCGTATAACACGCACCCACAACTTTCCCCCGATTTTAAGGGGGAAAAAGTGCGTGTTATACGCCGATAAATACGGTAGGTAAAAAAAAAGTCCTTTAGCAATCCTCGTGTTTATTACTGGTCCACCACCAGTAAGAATGCTCACTCGCTTGGAATGTGGACCTATGTACAGTGAGGGAAAGAAGTATTTGACCCCCTGCTGATTTTGTACTTTTGCCCACTGACAAAGAAATGATCAGTCTATAATTTTAATGGTAGGTTTATTTTACCAGTGAGAGACAGAATAACAACAAAAATATCCAGAAAACGCATTTCAAAAAAGTTATAAATTGATTTTCATTTTAATGAGTGAAATAAGTATTTGATCCCCTATCAATCAAGATTTCTGGCTCCCAGGTGTCTTCTATATAGGTAAGGAGCACTCTCTTAAAGGGAGTGCTCCTAATCTCAGCTTGTTACCTGTATAAAAGACACCTGTCCACAGAAGCAATCAATCAATCAATCAATCAATCAGATTTCAATCTCTCCACCATGGCCAAGACCAAAGAGCTGTCCAAGGCTGTCAGGGACAAGATTGTAGACCTACACAAGGCTGGAATGGGCTACAAGACCATCGCCAAGCAGCTTGGTGAGAGGGTGACAACAGTTGGTGCGATTATTCACAAATGGAAGAAACACAAAATAACTGTCAATCTCCCTCAGTCTGGGGCTCCGTGCAAGATCTCACCTCGTGGAGTTTCAATGATCATGATAACAGTGAGGAATCAGCCCAGAACTACACGGGAGAATCTTGTCAATGGTCTCAAGGCAGCTGGGACCATAGTCACCAAGAAAACAATTGGTAACACACTACGCCGTGAAGGACTGAAATCCTGCAGCGCCCGCAAGGTCCCCCCTGCTCAAGAAAGCACATGTACAGTGGGAAGTGGGATACAGCAAGGGGTTGTGGTGCCCTTGGGGTAAGGGTGTGTGGTGCTTTTAATTTTTTTTTTTTTTTAAAGTGGTTGTAAACCCTTACACACCACTTTTACCTACAGGTAAGCCTTACCTGTAGGTACCGTGAATATCTCCTAAACCTGCACCGCTTAGGAGATATTCATTGTATCAGCATGTGCCAACATCATCGTAATCTTCCAATGGGGACACCATTTCTGGTGCCCTGGGGGTCCCCAAGGAATTCCCTTAATTTGCAGGAATTTCCTCTCACTTCCTGTTTGGCTACGATACAGGAAGTGAAGGAAAATCCCTGCAATGGGACAGAGATTGTGAAAAAATTCTGGCAGGGGTTATAACCTCCCCTTGCTCTATCCAAAATGAAAAAAAACGTTTTGCCTATAGTTCTACTTTAAGACCTAACTTGTTTGAAGAACAATAATCTTTTCACTTTACACAATAATCTTCAAAAAATAAATTTTATTTATCCTGGCAGATCGATTAGACAATACCCTACAAGCATTTTTTGTTATAATAAATGTGTAATAAATGTGTAATAAATGTGTTTAAATGTATTTTTATGTTTATTTTAGGCTGGGTTCACAGGAGACTGACCGACTCTCAATGGAGCCGGTTTACACATCTCCGGAGTGGCCACGAAGCGCAAGGCAGAAGGGTCCTGTGCGTCTTTGGCTCAGTTTCAGGTTCAAATTTAGGCAAATATTTGGACCTAATTCGGATCTGAAACGGTGAACGGGCTCATTCAGACAGGCGTGGGCACCTGTACTGCATGCAGGAGGTTTTTGTTTTGGCATCTGCATCCACCCCAAGCTGTGTGCAAGCCACCTAAGGAAGTCTAAGCAGACAGAGCAGCTGCATGAACACAGACGCATGTCAAAATCTGACAGACATGCAGGAAGGGGTGCATGGCCCCAAGCACAGACAATGTGTGTTTAGGGTTGTGCACCCGCTATTGCATGGCTCGCAACTTTTGACTTGTGGTCTGGTCCGTACAGGCGCTGCATCTGTATCCACCTCCACAGGCTGCCTGCACACAGTATGGATGCCAATGCCTGTCTGAATGAGGGCAAATTTGTAAAATGTATATGTGTATATATATATATATATATATATATATATATATATATATATATATAAGCACAGCAGAAGGCAAGTCTGTCACTTTGCTATCTGTGTGTGGTTGTCATTGTGTTAGATATGATACTGCAGCTGCCTTTGGAAAGTATTGTATTTGGCATCTCTCCTGACGTTCTTCCCTTTATGATATTCGCTATGGAAAGATATGATCCATTGTGGAATTGTGATGATTTAAAGCATCATGTAGCAGTGGAGTAACCTTCATGCAGGTCACTTGACAGCAATTGTTTGTGTCATTGGAGGTAAAGCCATTTACAAAAAAATGTAATGACAGACTGTAGGAGACAGCTGTTATCCTGAGCTATGGGTCAAAAATAGAAACAAAATGGATCATAAGATGAATATTATGAGGCTGTAAATATGAACTATTCCTGAAAGACGGGCAGCATATTTCCATTTTAACAAAATGTCACAACTCGCTTTTTAAAAGGGAACTCATACCTGCTTTATAAGTACATTTTGTTTGTCTAGATATATAGAAAAGTCCAGGGACCATGTACTGCATATCTATAGGGATGTATGGGGATGGCATACAAATGTATTTTAAGGTTTGACCAAAAATAAACTGGTTTCCCCCATTATCTGCTATAACTTATAAGTAGAACTGTCCTTGTACAATAAAATTTGTTTACTCCACAGAAATTTCTATCTAATCTATCCCTTTTTTATTATCAATGTGGCATATGTAGCGCAATGAGGTCAAGATTATATTCATCTTGATATATGGCCATGTAAACTATTTTTAAGAATGCTATACTTTAAGGCGAAGCTCCACCCTAAAGTGGAACATCCGCTTATCGGATTCCTCCCCCCCTCCGGTGCCACAATTGGCACCTTTCAGGGAGGAAGGGGGTGCAGATACCTGTATAATACAGGTATCTGCACCCACTTCCGGACGAGATATCCGGAGCTGCCCCGCCCCTATCCGGAGATGCCCCGTTGTGTCTTGGGAAACACAGTTCCCAGGACACAACGGGGACCAATAGAGACGCGCAGCGCGATACGCGCATGCGCAGTAGGGAACCGGGCAGTGAAGACGTTGCGTCTTCACTTCCTGATTCCCTGACAGAGGATGGCCGCGGGGCAGCCGAGAGACGAGCGGCCGCTCGTCACATTCTGCCGACACCGCTGGAACCTGGAACAGGTAAGTGTCCATTTATTAAAAGTCAGCAGCTGCAGTATTTGTAGCTGCTGACTTTTAATATTTTTGGTGCGGGTGGAGCTCCGCTTTAAGTGTAATTAATTTAAAGGCTTTTCTCAGACGACTAAAGACAGGCGACTAAACCATGTTTTTACGGTCTCCTGACCATCCAACTAAATCCAATGTTGTGGCAGGACAGTGTAGTACACACTGTTGCGGTCGCAGCACATTTAACTTGGCTTTCAGAGGCTGACAGGTGGCATCACCTGTCAAACTCACCTATTGATGTTAAAGGGACCACCCTGCAACCACAAGCAAGCCATTTGGCTCATGGTTGTGGTGCAGTATTTCAATAAAAAAATCCCTATTTGGATTTAATTAAATAAAGTCCAAAAAAGGCATTCAGGAGGAAGCAGGACTGCCTCCTGAATATCTAGCCGTTGTTACTCATAAGATGAATGTACATATTCGCCAGCACACCATGGATCGACAAATGTTTGTCCAAAAAGTTTTAATGAAAAAAATCACATCAAAAAAGAAGGTGCAACGTTTCGGAGCCGTGCAGGACCCCTTCGTCAGGCATGTGAATTTGCCTGACGAAGGGGTCCTGCGCAGCTCCGAAACGTTGCACCTTCTTTTGTGATGTGATTTTTTTCATTAAAACTTTTTGGATGAAAATTTGGCGATCCATGGTGTGCTGGCGAATATGTACATTAGTTTTGATGCTTCCAGGACCCAACTGGTAATCGCTGCAGCACCCACTACTTTATGAGCCATAAATACCAGGAATGTGTGCGATAGGAATATCGATTTGACTGTTACATAAGATGACATAAAACCTCCCTCTTGTTATATTGTGACTGCTTCCCCATGTGCTTTCCTTACTGGGTTGTCAGTGACATCAAGCTTTAGTGGCCCCTATGTGTCAGAGGTCACTGATAACAGTTAAACAATGTAAGGATACCAATGCGCAAACCACTATATAAAATATATATATATATAAACTAATGAATAGCTGCCAACATCAAAGGTGCTCTCACACTGCATAAATGGATAAAGAAAAAATAATGTGGCACATATTCAGTGTAAACAATAATACATAACTATAAAGTGCAATGTTGAAAGTGCAAAGTTCAAAAGTGCAATAATCAGAAAGGCTTCATATATAATCTTGCATATAACTGTGAAGAAAAATTTCAAAAAGTGCAAAGGTGCGTCAAAGTAATGGTAAATACATCAAAATGAATGTCCAATCAAAAAGTGAAGAAAATAATTTTTTCAAAAATTATATATACAGTGCTTGTGCAGATAAACAGGAAACATCTAATTCATCCGAAGTAATGTCCAATCAAAGAAAAATTTAAATGCTTTGTGCAAGGAGAATAGAAATATACTGTAAGCAGAGGACGGAGAGTGAGTCAGTGGCACCCTTATGGTCTTAAAGAAAATAAATGATCACACACATAGAATCGTCTGATGCACCTTTGATGCGCCACATTATTTTTTCTTTATCCACTGATAACAGTTGGTTCTCTAGCCTTCATCTTTGCTACTGAGTGATGAACCTTGAATCTTGTTTATATACTTTTTTTTTTGTCAGTATTTCCCCCTGTGCAGTTACACCCTGGGAAACTCTGCTATTGACTTTATAGCACTTTGGGAGCCTGAACCTCCTGCCTCTTTCACCTTACATTTTAGCTGACCCTTCTTGCCATAGATAGAAAACTATGTACTCTATTCAATTAATTATATATCAATGGTCATATAGATCTGGGATGAGCTATTGTGGGTGTGCAGTGGGCAGGGCTGGCTGCTGACTGAAGAAGTTTGCCCAACAGAAGCTGTTCTTGGATGTGATATTGAGGCCTGTACACATGGGTTAACCCCCAGGTCCAGAAGGCTCTGCAGCACTGGCATCTGTAGGTGTAATGTGCCGAAATGGCAAACCGGGTCCTGTTGCTAACTACAGACCTCAGAACTGAAAAAGAACAAGGACACAAACCTTAGACCACTTTCACACTGAGGCGCTTTCACGCTAAAAACAACACCTAAAAAGCTCACGAAAACGTATTTCCATTAAAATCAATGAACGCTTTCACACTGGGGCAGTGTGCTGGCAGGGCTGTGAAAAACTCCCCTCCCCATTGAAATGAATGGAAAGCTCTTCAAAAGTGCCTGAAAAGCTCTTCAAAAGCGCTCAGTGTTTTTACTGGCAGTTTAGAAGCGCTTCAGTGTGAAAGTGGCCTTACTCACAGGTAAAGTAGGCATTCAGAAGCACATCAAAGGCAATTTAGGTGTCTAGCAGCAACATCAAACCCAATAGACCATGGCCAGTAGTGGGACTGTGTGCTGCATCTGTTGACCGTCAGTAAAACTCCACATTGAGGGACCCACTCTGTGATGGTAAACGTGTCGCGTCTACCTTTGGTCTAATCTTGGATTTTAATGAACTGATCTAAAAATGTATTTTGCATGTCAAATCTTTCAGTCCACTGTTATTCCTTATTTTTACTTAGTAGAACCAGTGTTAATTTTTACATCAAATTTCGATTTAGTTTTGGTCATATTCTTTTGTCTAAAATGCCATTTTAGTTTTAGTCATCTGAATTGTTTTAGTTTAGTCCTATTTTAGTCGACAAAAAATCTCCGGTATCATAAACAAACAAATATTTATTTTTGTTAGAGAAGTGTAACTCTAAAATATAGAAAAAAAAACTGTAAACTCTATTTGCTGTAATGCCATTGCATGTAATACCTGAATATAAAACGTTTCTCTGTTAATAATGAAAACAAGTATCAAGTATGAATAAAGATTTGTAAACCAAAATATAGCTTTTTTAAAGCGGATGTTCACACAAAAATTGAACCTCCGCTTTTCGGAACCCCCCCCCCCTCCGGTGTCACATTTGGCACCTTTCAGTGGGGAGGGGGGTGCAGATAGGTATTTGCACCCACTTCCGGGCATAGACTCCCACGGGAGTCTACGCCTCTTCCCATCCCCCCGCACTGTCTGCTGGGACACACACAGGTCCCAGGAGATAGCGGGGACCAGTTAGGACATGCAACGCGACTCGCGCATGCGCAGTAGGGAACCGGGAAGTGAAGCCGCAACGCTTCACTTCCTGATTCCCTCAACAAGGATGGCGGCGGCAGCTGCCAAGAGCTGAGCGACTGATCGGCTTCGGCTGCCAACATCGCTGGACCCTAGGACAGGTAAGTGTCCATTTATTAAAAGTCAGCAGCTGCAGTATTTGTAGCTGCTGACTTTTAATATTTTTGGTGCGGGTGGAGCTCCGCTTTAAGTGTAATTAATTTAAAGGCTTTTCTCAGACGACTAAAGACAGGCGACTAAACCATGTTTTTACGGTCTCCTGACCATCCAACTAAATCCAATGTTGTGGCAGGACAGTGTAGTACACACTGTTGCGGTCGCAGCACATTTAACTTGGCTTTCAGAGGCTGACAGGTGGCATCACCTGTCAAACTCACCTATTGATGTTAAAGGGACCACCCTGCAACCACAAGCAAGCCATTTGGCTCATGGTTGTGGTGCAGTATTTCAATAAAAAAATCCCTATTTGGATTTAATTAAATAAAGTCCAAAAAAGGCATTCAGGAGGAAGCAGGACTGCCTCCTGAATATCTAGCCGTTGTTACTCATAAGATGAATGTACATATTCGCCAGCACACCATGGATCGACAAATGTTTGTCCAAAAAGTTTTAATGAAAAAAATCACATCAGAAAAGAAGGTGCAACGTTTCGGAGCCGTGCAGGACCCCTTCGTCAGGCATGTGAATTTGCCTGACGAAGGGGTCCTGCGCAGCTCCGAAACGTTGCACCTTCTTTTGTGATGTGATTTTTTTCATTAAAACTTTTTGGATGAAAATTTGGCGATCCATGGTGTGCTGGCGAATATGTACATTAGTTTTGATGCTTCCAGGACCCAACTGGTAATCGCTGCAGCACCCACTACTTTATGAGCCATAAATACCAGGAATGTGTGCGATAGGAATATCGATTTGACTGTTACATAAGATGACATAAAACCTCCCTCTTGTTATATTGTGACTGCTTCCCCATGTGCTTTCCTTACTGGGTTGTCAGTGACATCAAGCTTTAGTGGCCCCTATGTGTCAGAGGTCACTGATAACAGTTAAACAATGTAAGGATACCAATGCGCAAACCACTATATAAAAAATATATATATATAAACTAATGAATAGCTGCCAACATCAAAGGTGCTCTCACACTGTATAAATGGATAAAGAAAAAATAATGTGGCACATATTCAGTGTAAACAATAATACATAACTATAAAGTGCAATGTTGAAAGTGCAAAGTTCAAAAGTGCAATAATCAGAAAGGCTTCATATATAATCTTGCATATAACTGTGAAGAAAAATTTCAAAAAGTGCAAAGGTGCGTCAAAGTAATGGTAAATACATCAAAATGAATGTCCAATCAAAAAGTGAAGAAAATAATTTTTTCAAAAATGATATATACAGTGCTTGTGCAGATAAACAGGAAACATCTAATTCATCCAAAGTAATGTCCAATCAAAGAAAAATTTAAATGCTTTGTGCAAGAAGAATAGAAATATACTGTAAGCAGAGGAGGGAGAGTGAGTCAGTGGCACCCTTATGGTCTTAAAGAAAATAAATGATCACACACATAGAATCGTCTGATGCACCTTTGATGCGCCACATTATTTTTTCTTTATCCACTGATAACAGTTGGTTCTCTAGCCTTCATCTTTGCTACTGAGTGATGAACCTTGAATCTTGTTTATATACTTTTTTTTTTGTCAGTATTTCCCCCTGTGCAGTTACACCCTGGGAAACTCTGCTATTGACTTTATAGCACTTTGGGAGCCTGAACCTCCTGCCTCTTTCACCTTACATTTTAGCTGACCCTTCTTGCCATAGATAGAAAACTATGTACTCTATTCAATTAATTATATATCAATGGTCATATAGATCTGGGATGAGCTATTGTGGGTGTGCAGTGGGCAGGGCTGGCTGCTGACTGAAGAAGTTTGCCCAACAGAAGCTGTTCTTGGATGTGATATTGAGGCCTGTACACATGGGTTAACCCCCAGGTCCAGAAGGCTCTGCAGCACTGGCATCTGTAGGTGTAATGTGCCAAAATGGCAAACCGGGTCCTGTTGCTAACTACAGACCTCAGAACTGAAAAAGAACAAGGACACAAACCTTAGACCACTTTCACACTGAGGCGCTTTCACGCTAAAAACAACACCTAAAAAACTCACGAAAACGTATTTCCATTAAAATCAATGAACGCTTTCACACTGGGGCAGTGTGCTGGCAGGGCTGTGAAAAAGTCCCCTCCCCATTGAAATGAATGGAAAGCTCTTCAAAAGTGCCTGAAAAGCTCTTCAAAAGCGCTCAGTGTTTTTACTGGCAGTTTAGAAGCGCTTCAGTGTGAAAGTGGCCTTACTCACAGGTAAAGTAAGCATTCAGAAGCACATCAAAGGCAATTTAGGTGTCCAGCAGCAACATCAAACCCAATAGACCATGGCCAGTAGTGGGACTGTGTGCTGCATCTGTTGACCGTCAGTAAAACTCCACATTGAGGGACCCACTCTGTGATGGTAAACGTGTCGCGTCTACCTTTGGTCTAATCTTGGATTTTAATGAACTGATCTAAAAATGTATTTTGCATGTCAAATCTTTCAGTCCACTGTTATTCCTTATTTTTACTTAGTAGAACCAGTGTTAATTTGTACATCAAATTTCGATTTAGTTTTGGTCATATTCTTTTGACTAAAATGCCATTTTAGTTTTAGTCATCTGAATTGTTTTAGTTTAGTCCTATTTTAGTCGACAAAAAATCTCCGGTATCATAAACAAACAAATATTTATTTTTGTTAGAGAAGTGTAACTCTAAAATATAGAAAAAAAAAAAAAAAAAACTGTAAACTCTATCTGCTGTAATGCCATTGCATGTAATACCTGAATATAAAACGTTTCTCTGTTAATAATGAAAACAAGTATCAAGTATGAATAAAGATTTGTAAACCAAAATATAGCTTTTTTAAAGCGGATGTTCACACAAAAATTTAACCTCCGCTTTTCGGAACCCCCCCCCCCCCCTCCGGTGTCACATTTGGCACCTTTCAGTGGGGAGGGGGGTGCAGATAGGTATTTGCACCCACTTCCGGGCATAGACTCCCACGGGAGTCTACGCCTCTTCCCATCCCCCCGCACTGTCTGCTGGGACACACACAGGTCCCAGGAGATAGCGGGGACCAGTTAGGACGTGCAACGCGACTCGCGCATGCGCAGTAGGGAACCGGGAAGTGAAGCCGCAACGCTTCACTTCCTGATTCCCTCAACAAGGATGGCGGCGGCAGCTGCCAAGAGCTGAGCGACTGATCGGCTTCGGCTGCCAACATCGCTGGACCCTGGGACAGGTAAGTGTCCATTTATTAAAAGTCAGCAGCTGCAGTATTTGTAGCTGCTGGCTTTTAATATTTTTTTTTTTTTAGGTGGACCACCTCTTTAACAACTGTTCATTTTGGCGTCAAATTTCGATTTAATTTTATGTTCAATCAAATTTTTACTGAAAAAAACTTTTAGCATACGAGGTATCAAAACCCTGACAGGCCCCCAACAATCTGGGGCAGGTACAAAATAAAAGAAAATCAAGAAAAACAGTAGCACCAAACCAAACAAATAATTCAGTGGATTGTGCACAAAATAAACAATATTGAAGAGAAATATAGCAATAATCCAAGACAGGAATATTTCCAGAGGGCCGGTAAAGTTGGTACAAAAGATAGATTGGTCCAGTGTACAAAAGCCTGAACAGAAACACTGCATCGATTTAGTTTTAGTTAGATTCTTTTTTTTTTCATTTTAGTTTCAGTCGTATTTTAGTCAGAATTAAAACTGAATTTTATTTTCGTTTAGTTTTCATCACTGAAAACTATGATGAAAAGACTTTCCTGGACTTTGCCCGTTTTCTCACAGGCTCTCCAGCACGTAAATGCTGTACTTTTGCCAAACACCAACTACAGTGAAGATGAGTGCTGGCGGTACATATCCCACACAGGGCAGGTCTAAGGGTGATGGGATAATTCATGTACATTTATCCTCCATCTAATCTCTGCGGCTGGCTAAACATGGTTAAAAAAAAAAAAAAGGAAGGAGGACTGGCCACACACTACAAAGATTTAACATTTTACACAACAAGTACATGGTATTATCCTGGCTGTGCACTGTGGCAGTGGTGTGTATGTAGCCATTTGCCTGGAGCTCCAATTCATTTGCTATTGTTGTAATCAATAATTATTTACAATTGGTACATTTACCTATATTGTCATATCTATGTTTTCTAGGGCTGTTACTGAATAAAATTTCGGTGTTCGAGTAATCAATTATTTTTTAATTGATTAATTGACTAATTTCGATTAGTTAAAACGCACATACAGATCCAACTACTTTTAGCTGATCTCCTTGCATTGCAACTCTGCATTAGTCAGTGGTAAATGTGGTATACACTACAGGGGGTCCCCGACTTACGAACGCCCGACCTACGAACATCTCCTACTTGCGAACCGGGCGCTGCGGGGACCCTCCGCCATTTTCCGCGGACCTTCGGCCGTTCTGCGCATGCGCGGCCAGACGGAGCCCCGGAAAATGACGGCCGACTTATGAACATTTCCGAGTTAATAACAGTCCCTAACGAGTTCGTAACTCGGGGACCCCCTGTATATACAATCACCCGACACTAGTTAGTTTCCACAATCCATGACTTAACTTCACAGTTCACACAAATACGTTTTAAATTCAAACTGTAGAACTGACGTAAGCTATTTTTTTTCCCACAGTAGCGTGGCAATCCCTCCACGTCCGGTCTAACTAATCACTCTCACCTTACGGCATGGACCCCTGTGCAAACAGGTGGTCATGCAAGCGAGTATTAAAAGGGTTAACATGGACCATAAACTTCTCTCACGTCTCCTTAGATCTCAGCAAGGACGCCAGGTCATGGGTAGAAAGAAAAGATCTAAGTGCTCACCGCTTAAAGCGGAGTTCCACCCTAAAGTGGAACTTCCGCTTATCAGATTCCTCCCCCCCCCCCCCCCCCTGGTGCCACAATTGGCAACTTTCAGGGGGGAGATGGGTGCAGATACCTGTATAATACAGGTATCTGCATCCACTTCCGGGACGAGATAGCCGGAGCTGTCCCGCCCATATCCGAAGATGCCCCATTGTGTCTTGGGAAACACAGTTCCCAGGACACAACAGGGACCAATAGAGACGCACAGTAGGGAACCGGGCAGTGAAGCCGTTGCGTCTTCACTTCCTGATTCCCTGACAGAGGATGGCGGTGGGGCAACCGAGGGACGAGCGGTCGCTCGTCACATTCTGCTGACACCGCTGGAACCTGGAACAGGTAAGTGTCCATCTATTAAAAGTCAGCAGCTGCAGTATTTGTAGCTGCTGACTTTTAATATTTTTGGTGCGGGTGGACCACCTCTTTAAGTAAAAGATTACATTTTTGTGTTCAAACACAAACTACTCACATAAAGCTGATAAAAACACAGCATGTAAAGCCGACAATCGTGTTAGTTCCGTAGGGCAGCAGCGGGTGACGTCATGCGTAGCTCCTCCCCCGTACACGTTACATTCAATCAGAACTTCAACGTCACCGGACTCCTCCCCCCTTCCCTTCATTAGCAGACGGAGGCACTTGGGGAAGGAGGGAGGAGTCCGGTGACGTCGATGTCTGTGACGTCACCGGATCTCCGACGGAACTCCCTGAAGACCTGGAAGCCGGTGGAGAGGTGAGTACGATCAAAAAAATTTACAATTAATCGAGGAATTATTCTTTAATTTCCACAGCCCTAATGTTTTCCATTAATTTAAATTTATTTCGGAACCAGCGGTGGCCCGTCCATAAGGGGTGCCGCCCCCCTTATCCATGCACCCGGCCCCTAATCTACATACAGGGTGCCAGATGCATGGATTTCAATGTTTTTTTTTTTTTTTTTTTAAGCACGATTAGAGCCTGAGGCTCTAATTGTCTTCAAAAAGGGTGGGCTTGGGGCAGAGAGCACTGCGCCCGGAGCCCACCCAGTTGTGTGACAATCAGCAAGCAGGTTGTCCGAGAGGAGAAGCAATCGAATTGGCCGCCGAGGGAAGGAGTTGAGTTGAGTGCACGTGCTCAGTGTCAGTGTCATGCCCAGAGGTTATCTTTGGGAAACGGATGTGAGTGTTGCCAGCATTGCTGCAGAGGTTGGAGGGATGGGGGTCAGTCTGTCAGTGCTCAGACCATACGCCGCACACTGCATCAAATTGGCCTAGACCATACAGCGGTTTAACAGGACAGGTTCCACTCAGAACAGGCCTCGCCATTAGCGTCCAAAGAAGTTGAGTGCACGTGCTCAGTGTCATATCCAGAGGTTGTCTTTGGGAAATAGATGCATGGGTGCTGCCAGCATTGCTGCAGAAGTTGAAGGGGTGGGGGGGGGGTCAGCCTGTGAGTGCTCAGACCATACGCCGCACACTGCATCAAATTGCATGGCTGTCATTCCAGAAGGAAGCCTCTTCTAAAGATGATGCACAAGAAAAGCCCGCAAACAGTTTGCTGAAGACAAGCAGACTAAGGACATGGATTACTGGAACCATGTCCTGTGGTCTGATGAGACCAAGATAAACTTATTTGGTTAAGATGGTGTCAAGTGTGTGTGGCGGCAACCAGGTGAGGAGTACAAAGACAAGTGTGTCTTGCCTACAGTCAAGCATGGTGGTGGGAGTGTCATGGTCTGGGGCTGGGGAGCTACAGTTCATTGAGGGAACCATGAATAATAACATGTACTGTGACATACTGAAGCAGAGCATGATCCCCGCCCTTCAGAGACTGGGCTGCAGGGCAGTATTCCAACATGATAATGACCCCAAACACACCTCCAAGACGACCACTGCCTTGCTAAAGAAGCTGAGGGTAAAGGTGATGGACTGGCCAAGCATGTCTTCAGACCTAAACCCTATTGAGCATCTGTGGGGCATCCTCAAACGGAAGGTGGAGGAGCGCAAGGTCTCCAACATCCACCAGCTCCCTGATGTTGTCATGGAGGAGTGGAAGAGGACTTCAGTGGCAACCTGTGAAGCTGTGGAGAACTCCATGCCCAAGAGGGTTAAGGCAGTGCTGGAAAATAATGGTGGCCACACAAAATATTGACACTTTGGGCCCAATTTGTACATTTTCACTTAGGGGTGTACTCACTTTTGTTGCCACCGGTTTAGACATTAATGGCTGTGTGTTGAGTTATTTTGAGGGGACAGCAAATTTACACTGTTATACAAGCTGTACACTCACTACTTTACATTGTAGCACAGTGTCATTTCTTCAGTGTTGTCACATGAAAAGGTATAATAAAATATTTACAAAAAATGTGAGGGGTGTACTCACTTTTGTGAGATACTGTATGCACCTGTAATAAATACTTTAATGCAGCCTCTCCAACTGTACTTACATACATTCCCCTGCAGCTCTGGTTCAGGAGCCCAGCTTGGAGCTTACAAAGGATTGAGGACTCCTCTCCCTTTTCTACTGGGTGCCTGAGCAGCCAATCATCAAGTACCAATGCACTCACATTAAAGAAAGAGTTTAACACTAGTTTTCCTTTGCATATTAAAAATATTCATTCACTTTTCAATGTAACATGCACATTGATGAATTTAAACTTCCTGCTGTGCCCCAAGTAGAGAAAATATTGTCCAGATAACAAAGAAGTATGTAAAATGGTATAAGTGACAGCAACTGAAAACACAAGAAACCCAAATGCACTTTCTGTATCTAAGTTCGCCATCTGGTTTCTTGATGAAAGATATGGAAGATAATTGTCATTGTGATTCAAAGCATGTGAGCAGCATATGCCAAAGTGGATCCATAGCAGGGTAAACCGGACCTTTGCAGGTTTATTTGTGGACACAGCCAGTGGTAATTTGTATTCCTGTCTGTAGGCAACAGACTGCCTGCTTACCAGCCTATAAATAAGTTACAAGTCACATGTCCTCCTCCATATACATATATGGTGTATGGGGAAAAAATAAGCTCAATTCACTCATGTGATGAGCGAGACTGACTGATTTCACTTTACTTACATCTTTTGTAAAATTTGTCCATTTTAACAAAATGCTTTGGAGTCAACGGAGGGAAGGCCAGAGTTAAGGTGGTTTAAGGTGGTTTAATGTGCTTTTCAGAAGATTGTTGTGTTTTTCCTTATGTTTTAGTGTATTATATTGTTATTTGATTGGCAGGCAGCACATACATCACTTGTTTTTAGTGACTTACATATAGTGTATATACACTATATTGTCAAAAGTATTGCGACACCTGCCTTTACACGTACATGAAATTTAATGGCATCCCAGTCTTATGCCGCGTACACACGGTCGGAATTCTCGTCGGAAAAGGCTCTGATGGTTTTCCCGCCGGAATTCCGACGGAAATTCAAACTGTCTTGCCTACACACGGTCACACCAAATTCCGACGGTCAATAACACCACGGCATTAAACACGTACGCCTGCACTATAAAAGGGAAGTTTAATGCTTCTGAGCATGCGTCGAGTTGTTTCCCAGCATGCGTCGGAATTTTGCGTGTCGGAATTGCATACACACGATCGCAAAATCCGATAGAAAGGTTTTCCGTTGGAAAAATTAAGAACAGGTTCTCAATCCAAAGTCCGTCGGAAATTTCGACAGAAAAAGACCAATGGGCATACACACGGTCGGAAAATCCGATGAAAAGCTCCCATCGGACTGTTTCCATCGGAAATTCCGACCGTGTGTACGCCGCATAAGTCCGTAGGGTTCAATATTGAGTTGGCCCACCCTTTGCAGCTATAACAGCTTCAACTCTTCTGGGAAGGCTGTCCACAAGGTTTAGGAGTGTGTCTATGGGAATTTTTGACCATTCTTCCAGAAGCGCATTTGTCAGGTCTGACACTGTTGGACAAGAAGGCCTGGCTTGCAGTCTCCTCTCTAATTCATCCCAAAGGATCTATTGGGTTGAGGTCAGGACTCAAGTTCCTCCACCCCAAACTTGCTCATCCATGTCTTTACTGGGGCAGGAGTCCCAATACTTTTAACAATATAGTGTATGTATATATATATATATATATATATATTATATATATATATATATATATATATATATATATATATATAAATAAATTCAAAAGAAGGAACGGGACTCGTGCTTCAATGCAAATTTCTTCTTTACTTCAGTATTTCAGTTGTAAATAAACAAATAGCCACTGCACAGTTGCGAGCAAGCACTGCTCTTCATCAGGCTTTATCTGGCTCAGTGTAATTTACTACTGACAAACACAAACATACATACAAGACCCAAAGGTACGTCCCACAGGTGTCCAACCCAATTATCTAATCAATGTAATCTAAAATACTAGGTATTAACCCCATCCGTACAAACATCATTTCACACAGTCGGAATCCCCATACACTGTATATATCAAAAAAAAATCGTAGAGGACAACATCCCACACAATAGATCTCATTACTACAAATATCCTTCACGGTTGATTAGCAATATGTTGTAAATACATAGTTCAGAAAAATGTCTTCAGCAAATCCCCTTTTCCAAGTGATACATTGTTCCACAACAGATCCTAAGGAAAAAGAAGGAATAATTCCAAATCAACAACCCTATCTGTGCATCAGAGGAATAAATACAGATCATAATCCTTATTCTATTGATCCACCCCACCTACCTTTTCTTAAGTTTGTGTGAAATGATGTTTGTACGGATGGGGTTAATACCTAGTATTTTAGATTACATTGATTAGATAATTGGGTCGGACACCTGTGGGTTGCATTGAAGCACGAGTCCCGTTCCTTCTTTCGAATTTAAATAGTAGTGGAAGATTGGGAGTCCACTCTGACGGTGCTTTGATTATTTAAAGCTGATATAACAAAGGAAGTAACCTGCCCTACTTTTGAAATATATACATATATATATAAAATGTTATGTTTAATCTCGTTTATATATATATACACAATTTTAAATATTAATTATACTATTTAAAAAGTATTTTTTAAAAAGTATTAAAATTAAATAAGAAACGTAAAAAAAAAAGTATCAAAATTCACTCCAACCCATTAAGATCTTCATTTAATCCCCCCTTTTAGAGATAAATATGTATTTTTATTATTTGTTTCCATCACAAGTAGTAATACAACAGTGGGTTATACCCAAATAACACTGTTTGAGTGAACAATGATAACGGAGTCCAAGTAAACAGGTGGAAACATTGTAGGGAGAGAAGGCATCCATGTCACTGATATTTGCATTATGTGATAAAATCATAAAACAGATAAGGTGCATGATTATGTATGATTAAAGGGAGAGGAGAGAGGAAAGTATGATCCAAAAAGAGAGAGAAAGGAAGAGAGAAAGGCCTAGAGAGGCCTAAGGAAGAAATTCAGGCTCTTTCATGACCAGACAATGAATAGGTACTTTTTTTTTTAATCCCCTTTTAAAAAGGTAAGACATAGCATGTCCTACATTGTTTATAGAGTAACATCGGTTCTAAAAAAATAAATAAAAATGAATGCTTTTCCCAAACTTTGCTCTGCACTTAAAGCCATGGCTTGCTGAGGATCTCCTTTTCTTGGCCAGGGACTTTTGTTCCTCTATTAGGGATTTCAGTCAGGCACAAATAAGACCCAGCATTAGACATCACAAGATACAGTAGTTAAGTTTAGAACATTACAGTGTATGTGTAGCCAAAACTTTGTTTTTAGTTTTGGACAGAGTTGGGAAGGATTAGCACTCCTGTCAAGTATTAATTGCTTTGCTTGTCCCTGCTAGGTAAATTCATTTTTCCTATTTGTTCTGTTGACCACTTTTACCAAGACAGGACACGATCAGAAAATCTAAATTTGGAAGCCATCATCGGAACAAGAGGTAAGGGAGAGCATTCAATAGGAACACTTGTTTCAGTGACAATTGTCTAATGCCCCGTACACACGGTCGGAAATTCTAACCACAAAATCCGTCAGATGTTTTCCGACGGATTTTGTCCGACACTGGTGTTGCATACATACGGTCGGACAAAGTTGTCGGAAAATCCGATCATCCTGAACGTGGTGACGTTCGTTGCGTATGACGGGACTATGTAGAGGCTAGTAGCCAATAGCTTTGGTCTTGTAATGTGATCTGAGCATGCGTGGCACTTTGTCCGTCGGAATTCGCTACACACGATTGGAAAAAGTCCGATAGGACTTTGTTGTCGGAAAATTTGAGAGCAGGATCTCAAACTTTTTCCGTCGGAAATTCCGACGGAAAAAGTCCGATGGAGCCCACACACGGTCGGAATTTCCGACAACATGGTCCGATAGGACATTTTCCATCGGAAAATCCGACCGTGTGTACGGGGCATAAGGGTTTTTAATTTTTTTTTTTTTTTTTAGATTTTTTTCTCACTTCTTGTTGTTTCTCTAAATTACATTTAAATCTCCCTAATAAGACACGGAGAGCAGAAATCATACTGACACTTAACCTCTTCCTACTTTATCCAAAATGAAATATTTTTTGGCTATGTACAGTTCACACTTTAAAGTAGTTTTTTATGAAGGTCAAAGTTTCCCCTTCAGCCCCCATTCATGCTAAATGGGCCAAGTATTCTAAAAACCAGGTCACGATGATGAAGTGGCGACCCACTTACCCCTCACAATGAGCATACTGGTAACATGAAAGTCAGTCAATGCAAACAACTCCTTTTGCAGCTTTGGGTGCTAAGATGCCTGTGCCCATAAGCACTGGAATCAATGCTTTCATCACCACTAATGAAGTATGGCATGCAGGCTGGGGGAAGGGGGGTAATTAAAAATGCAAAACCCCTAAAGGATCCATATTCTCTGGGCTTAATTTCACTTCTATACACTACTCTTATTTAAATTGTCTACCAACTTGCTCTCCTGGGAGAGAGACCTGGGTATGCCATTAGACTCGCAAGCCTGGATTCAAATTTGGGATACTACCAAGTCTCCATAACCATACCAGTGGTCGACACCAATTACAAAGTTCTCCTCGTCTGGTACTTGGTGCCACTCAGACTAGCCTGTGTCTTTCCGACCAATCCCCTGACCTGTTTTCATGGCTGTCCAAATACAAAGTCATATTTCCATATATGGTGGACCTGCCCAATGGCACAAATGTTTTGGGCTTCTGTCTATGATATCTTGTATAAATTATTGCAGAAACCAATCCCTATGCTTCCGCAAGAAGCTCTGCTTAAAAGAGAAGCATGGGAATTTTTCAAAATTTAGAATAATACTTACTGAGGTGGATGCAGCATCTGTACCCCGTCGGCTCTAAGGCTGAGAGCAGAGGCCCCTCCCTTCTGCCACGCTCCGGTGCCCTCCGCCACTGACAGCGGCGGAGGCGATCGGGTCCTTTCTTCTGTTAGGTATGGAGACGAATGAGGGGAAGATGGCCCCCACCCGTCTCCATACCATTGCAGGGCGGAAGCAACGTCAAAGCGTCACTTCTGCCCATAGCTCTTAAAGCAACATTTTCTTTTTTTTTTTGTATTGCATTTTTAGTGTAAATATGAGATCTGAGGTCTTTTTGACTAAAGATCTCATATTCAAGAGGTCCTGTCATGCTTTTTTTCTACATAGAATAAGGTTGGCGCTTGCACCAACCTCAGTGTAGAGCCACCGAACTGATAAGTACCTAAAACAAGGGGCGAACTTTAAAAAAAATTATTTGAAGCAAATGACTGTAATAAGTCCATATAGTCCATAATATATATATTTTGTGAAGGCCTAGTGTGCATTAACACGGCCTAAACCCCTGAGAGAAGCTTAAACAGATAGACATAAAGAGTATATGCGTATAAACAATTCTCTCTCACATTTTTGCAGGGCGGAAGCAACGTCAAAGCGTCACTTCTGCCCATAGCTCTTAAAGCAACATTTTTTTTTTTTTTGTATTGCATTTTTAGTGTAAATATGAGATCTGAGGTCTTTTTGAGTAAAGATCTCATATTCAAGAGGTCCTGTCATGCTTTTTTTCTACATAGAAAAAGGTTGGCGCTTGCACCAACCTCAGTGTAGAGCCACCGAACTGATAAGTACCTAAAACAAGGGGCGAACTTTAAAAAAAATTATTTGAAGCAAATTACTGTAATAAGTCCATATAGTCCATAATATAGCACGTTGAAGGCAGCCCAGTGAAGATGAGAAGCAACTCTTGGGATGGCTGAGGAAAAAGCACAGAGGCGCCACTCTAAGTGCAGTATAGCAATGAATTTTAATGAACAAAATGTGCATATATAATCACAAGAGTAGGATTAAAATAGGCATATCAGGCATGGGTTGGCAGAACGTCCGGGAAGGGAGTACATCCGTTGGCTGTTGGCTGGTGAAGCCGCGCAGGTTGCGCCGGTGGTCGCCGATGTTTTCTGGACCTCGAGGACACAGGGACCCTGGGGATGGCGACACTTCTGGATTTGTGGTGGACCAATAGGCAATGCGTTTGCGGAGCATGCGCTCCTTCTTCAGGCCTAACGGGGCCCATGTTGGATAAATGCTTATAAGCTCTAGTACCAGAGCTCCTGGGTCCTAATGTCCTATAGCTATAGACATTCCACATGTAAACGTAGCTGGGCAAATGTTAAGGAGGGACAGAGGAATTGGTTAAATAAGGGGGAGGGGAGACTCAGCGGATTCAACATATAAAAAGATCAATAAAGGGATCAATAAAAATAGTTCAATAAAGGGATCAATAAAAATAGTAATTGATGGACATTTAAAATTGGATACACATGTAAAAATAGTGAACGTTTGAAAATTGAGCAGAAAACAAGCATTGGTAAACATTTCTAAGAACAACACTATAGAACAACATGGTAAGGCTCAATGAATTACATTCATATGTGTAAATATATTGCGATCGAGATAATAAATGTATCCATAAGCTGGTGATTAATAGTGTGTATATACACGGTCGAGGTTTGGTGTCAATTTCCAAAAAAAAAATAATATTAATAGTAATAAAAATAAATATAAAAATAAAAATAAAAATAATAATAAAAACGAGAATACAAATAATAATGGCTAGAAAACAATAATGGTTCCTGTTTGTACACTTGTTCAGGATAGATCACAACAAACCTGGTAACATTTTGATGATGGGGTGGTGCGACTATAAACTAATTATATATATATATGTGTACTTACTTTTATAGTTGGAGATCTTAAGGGTCTGGGATAAGATATATGGACTGGGAGGTGGGGGGAGAAAGGGATCCTGAATGGAGAAATTATTTAGACATAGCTAATATCTGTATAGGTATAAAAAAACAAAAAGGGGGATCTGAATGAGGGGAAAAGAAGGGAAGTCAGTTTCTATATATACACACATACATGTACACACCTATGCATGTTATGTTTAAAAGAGGGGGTGTTGGGGGGGGGGGGAGGAAAAGGACCGAGGGGACTGATCAAATCAAATTGTTGACCTCTATTTCCTTGTTGAGGCCTCTGGGTGTGAGAGAGTCTAGGTATATTTGAAATAAGACTCCTTATGGCAGAGGAGTTTGAAGCGCTCTGCCAGTAGGAACGTACCAGGGACAGACTCTATGACTCAAACCCTGAGGCCTGCAGAGGATTTCCCATGATGTTTTAGAAAAAGGTCGGGGCACACTGTGCATGTCATCTCCACCCTCTACAAAACAGCGATGTTCCCCAAACCTCTTCCTGAGCGTCCCTATGGTCCTCCCAACATAGTGCAGGCCACAGCAGTGGAGCAGTTAAGAAAGCTGGAAATCTGGTACATTTTACCTTTGGCCATGAATTCTTTTTGGCCATGGTTAAAATGTTTACATGTCAAACACAGTGCCTTGCAGCACTGGTACATGCCAACTATAGGGATAAGGCACAGAGTTGGGATTTGGGATTTGTACTTACTAGGGGCTTATCTTATAGATTTTTGATGTTCTTGGCTTTCCTATATGCAAATGTAGGCTTGGCAGGCATGGTAAATTGCAACTGAGGATCCTCTAGTATGGTGGACCGATGTTTATTCAATATCCGTTCCATTTCTTTATGTTTAGTATGAAATTGGGTAACAAACCTAACTGGTTGAGCAATGGACTGGTTAGTGTCTTTGGGCTGCACAGATTGATCGGACAGATAAAAATTGAAAGCTTCATCTACAAGTTTGGGTAGGAAAGCTCTCTTTGAATTTTTGTTTTAGCTAGGACCCTTGTTCTATATAGTCAGCTTCCCTAGTGCAGTTCCTGCAAAGGCGGCAGAACTGGCTCTTGGGAATATTATTATGGCAACTATGGTGGTGTAAAAAAGAGTTACCAGCTGTGGGCTTAGTGTAATTTTTTGGATAATATTTTGTCCTCATTTTGTTACAGTGTCAAGTCTAAAAATGATAGTTGTTGAGAATCGTGTTCTGAAGTGAAAGATAAACTATATGTGTTGGTATTGCAGTGTTGTAAGAATTCAAGGAACCGGGACTCTGGGCCATCCCAGATGACAATGATGTCATCAATATATCTCCAATAAAAAAATGATATGGGAGATATATGGATTATTAAGCCACATGTACCGTATATACTCGAGTATAAGCCGAGTTTTTCAGCACATTTTTTTGTGCTGAAAATGCCCCCCTCGGCTTATACTCGAGTCAAGCAGTTTTCTGCAGCAGAGAATGACATTTGGGGCCCCGTATCTCGGGGCCACTTGATGCTAGGAACCCCAAATTTGGTGTGCAAACCCAGTGGTACTAGCACTACAACACAAGATACGGGGCCCCAAAGTCGGTTCGGAAAATGTCATTCTCTGCTGCAGAAAAGTGCTTGACATTTTCCGAACCGACTTTGGGGCTCCGTATCTCGGGGCCACTTGGTGCTAGGAACCCCATCTTTGGATATGTTGTAGTGCTAGCTCCACTGGGTTTGCACATCAAAAGTTCCTAGCACCAAGTGACCCCGAGATACAGGCCCCCAAACTCGGTCAACTGTGTCCATCTGCAGCAATGTCATTTCGGGACCCTTTTGGTCCAGAGACCCCAAATTTTGTCTGCAGCTAGGGGGCATTTAGGAACCCTTAACTACCAAGTTTGAAGTTTGGGGGACCTATGGCTGCAAATGGGCACAGTGAGGCATGCAAATGGGCACAGTGAGGCTGCAAATGTTGACCCTTTTTTCCACTTACAGTAGCTGCGCATTTCTCACCCTAGGCTTATACTCGAGTCAATAAGTTTTCCCTGTTGGTAAAATTAGGTGCCTCGGCTTATATTCGGGTCGGCTTATACCATGGTGAGGTTTGCATAGCTGGGGGGCAAAATTTGCCCCCATAGCTGTGCTCATAACCTGTAGATAGAACTCTCCATCGAATTCAAATTAGTTATGTGTTAGGCAGAATTCTGTAGCTTCCAGAAAGAATTCTGCCTGTCCAGAATTGAGTAGGGGATCTGTAGAAAGAAAACTTGCCGTGGCTCTGAGACCTATGGAATGTATTATTGAAGTGTATAAGGAGTTGACATCAAGGGATGCCCACATGTAAGTGGGTTCCCAAGTGTAATGGGCCAGTTGTTCAAGAAGATGGACCCCATCTCTAATTTAGAATGGGAGATTTTGTGCAAGGGGCTGGAGGAACTGATCGATGTATTGGGAGATTGGACTGGTTATGCTGTCCATGGCTGCAACTATAGGCCTACTGGGTGGGTTATTTTTACTTTTATGAATTTTGGGTATATGGTAAAAGTATGGTGTTGAGAAAAAGTTCCTATTGAAAAAAGCGTACTCTTGTTTGCTGATTATACCATCTTTCTTGGCCTTTTTGATGAGTGTGGTCACTTCGATGATGAAGCTGGGTAGGGGGTCAGAGCGGAGTTTTTTGTATGTAGTGGTGTCTGACAAGGGGCGGCGGGCTTCCATCAAGTAGTCACTTCTATCTTGAACAACTATCCCGCCGCCCCGTCAGCTGTTTTAATGACTAAATCCTGGTTTTGGGTAAGATCTGTAAGTGCTGTTTTTTCGTTGTGAGTGAGATTGGGATGATTTGAATGACTAGTATGTGTCTGTTTGCAAAGTTTTTGGATGTCTGAGTACACAACTTGATAGAACGTTTGGAGATATGGTTCTTTGGTATGTAACGGATTAAAAACTGATTTGGGCTTGAATTTACTGTGTTGTACCGGGTGGGGGGGGGATGTGAACAGATGTTGTGTGAAGAGGACCAACTCCTCATCATCCTCATCGTCATTATTATACAGTAGTTCCAATATGTTCAGGTCCACTGGATTAGGGGCTTCTATCTTTAAGGGATTTGATGTTGTAGTAACGTTTTAAAGTGAGATTGCATATAAAACTGTGCAGGTCCTTGAATAGTGTGAACAAATTGGGTAGAGAGGATGGAGAAAAATTGAGGCCTTATTGCAACATAGAGATTTCTGATCCAGATAGATTGTGAGATGATAAATTGAAAATCTTTACTGTTTGTGGCACTTGGCCCCATGGCTTATGTCATCATCTTTCCCTCGCTTTCCTCTTCTTCTAGTTTTTTTTTGCCCGTTGGCTGACTGTGGGATTGCGAGGGGGACAACTAAAAAATTCAAAGGATCAGAGGAGGGTGGAGATGGTGATTCCTGAATGTGATATTCTATATTTCTATTAAAAGGGATGTTTACATTCCTTGTAATAGGAAAAAAAGTGACACAATTTTTTTTAAAAGAACAGTGTAAAAATAAAAGGTAAATTAAATAAGAATAAAAATAAATACATTTTAAACGCGCCCCGTCCCGCCAAGCTCGCGTGCAGAAGTGAACGCATAAGTGAGCCAGACCTCCTCTGTAACATAAAACATGCAACCTGTAGAATTTTTTAAACATCGCTTATGGAGATTTTTAAGGGTAAAAGTTTGTTGCCATTGCACAAGCGGCCGCAATTTTGAAGCGTGACATGTTGGGTATCAATTTACTCGTCGTAACATTATCTTTCACAATAAAATAAAAAAAGGGCTAACTTTACTGTTGTCCTATTTTTTTATTCAAAAAAGTGTATTTATTTTTAAAAAAGTGCTCTTGTAAGACCGCTGCGCCAATACGGTGTGACAGAAAGTGTTGCAACAACCACCATTTTTTTCTCTAGGGTGTTAGAAAAAAATATATATAATGTTTGGGGTTCTAAGTAATTTTCTAGCAAAAAAAACATTTTTTAACTTGTAAACAACAAATCTCAGAAAGAGGCTCGGGGCTTAAAGTGATTGTAATGCCGCGTACACACGAAGGGATTATCCCGCGGGATTGTCCGCCGGACTCAAGTCCACCGGACAATCCCCTCGTGTGTTGGCGCCGGCGGACTTTTTGGCGCCAAAAGTCCGGCGGACTAGGTTTTAAGTTTTGTTTTAAAACCTAGTTCGCTGGACTTGGCAGTCCAGCGGACAATCTGGCAGTCCGGCGCACAATCCCGCCGTTAGTAGGCTAGTCCGCCGGACTTTTGAAATGAACGGACTTGCCGCTCATCGGAAAGTCCGTTCATTTAGCACGTGACTTCAGGTATACGTAGCTAGCGTAGGCAGTGAATGCCGCCGCGCTAGTCCCGTCACCTGGCATGGATTTAAAGGGACTCCCCATGCCGAAAAACGGCGTGGGGGTCCCCCCCAAATCCATCTCAGACCCTTATCCGAGCACGCAGCCCGGCAGGCCAGGAAAGGGGTGGGGACGAGCGAGCGCCCCCCCCCTGAGCCATACCAGGCCGCGTGCCCTCAACATGGGGGGTGCCCTAGGGAAAGGGGGGCCGTGCGCCCCCCCCCACCCCAAAGCACCTTGTCCCCATGTTGATGAGGACAAGGGCCTCTTCCCGACAACCCTGGCCATTGGTTGTCGGGGTCTGCGGGCGGGGGGCTTATCGGAATCTGGGAGCCCCCTTTTATAAGGGGGCCCCCAGATCCCGGCCCCCCACCCTATGTGAATGAGTATGGGGTACGATGTACCCCTACCCATTCACCTAAGGTGTAAAATGTAAATTAAAAAAACACACAATTTTGAAAAAATATTTTATTGCACTGCTCCGGGGGTCTTCTTCCGTCTTGGGGGTCTTCTCGCCGGACTCCTCCGCCATTTACCTAGCTCTTTTACCGAGCGGAGAAGTCCGGCTACCTTCTTCGTCGTCGCCGCCGTCGTCTGGGGGTCTCGATCCGCCTTCGGGGGTCTTCCGGGGTCTCTTCTGTTCTTGCCGCGGTCGTCGTTTTCCGCGCCTCCGGCGCCTTCTTCTTCTTCTTCTTTTTCTTCTTCTTCTTCTTCCGATGTTGACTCATCGCTCGCTCTGGCCGGAATGCCAGAGCCGCGCTGTGCTGGGACTTATATAGGGACAAGGGGACAGGTCACATGCTCATGTCACATGGTGACCCCGCCCCCCTGTGATGTCACAGTACCAGCATCCTCCCGCGGACTTTGTCCAGCGGATTGTCCGCCGGAGAAGTCCGGGCGTGTGTGGGCAAGTCACACACCCGGAAGTCCGGGCGTGTGTGGGCAAGTCCCGCCGGACTAGGTCCAGCGGACAATCCGCCGGACTAGGTCCGGCGGACAAAGTCCGAACGTGTGTACGGGGCATTAGGGTTCTTTTTTTTTTTTTTTTTTTAAATAACAAACATATCATACTTACTTCCACTGTGCAGCTAGTTTTTTTTTCGAGTGGCCACGAACCTCCCCTTCTGGGGTCCCCCGGCGGCTCTCGTGGCTCCTCCCCACATCAGAAGCTCTCTCCCGGGGGGTTACCTTGCGGGCGCGCTCCCGAGTCCAGCATTTGGCGTCCATAGCCACCGAATGTATGACTTGGCCCCACCCTCAGGCGCCCGCGTCATTGGATTTGATTGACAGCAGCGGGAGCCAATGGCTGCACTGCTATCAATCTATCCAATCAAGAGCTGAGAACCCCGGGCAGAGAGACAGCGCGTCCCCGCCGGGTCAAGTTCCAGGGCTCAGGTAAGTAAAATGGGGGGGCCGTTTACTGGCAGGTGTTTTTTCACCTTAATGCATAGGATGCATTAAGGTGAAAAAACATGAGGGTTTACAACCCCTTTAAGTGGTTAAGACGTGTTCTCATAATTTTGGTGCCATTCTAAAAACACAGTTTCAGCACCATGGACAGTTCTAGTTGCACATTCCCCAGCATAGCTGCTGTATTTCAACCCCTTGATGCCAGGCGCATGTATATGCGGCCGCTCAACGGGGGACCCTTAACGCCTAGGGGCTGCATAAATGTGGCCCTGTTAAAACAACTTATCATGCTGAGGGTGCGCCCCCTGCTTGCTCCCAGCACAGTAGCCGCAGGGTACTGGAAAGCACCCAATGCATACTAGTGATCAGAAGCTTTCTGATCATGTGACCGCTGTGACAGCCAATCACGGTGGTCACATGATCAGAAACCCTGACCCACCTCCCGGCAGCTGAAACCCTTTAAAGGGCCAGGAAGAGTTGGCGCCAAGGGGTTAAAAGCTATGTTAATACTTTAAAATAATAATATTAAATGCACATATTTTTGCATGAAGGAATTGTTTTTTTTTTTTCTCTCTTTTTGTAGGAGCATGGGAAGAATTTCATCCACAGTCAGTGGATCGTGGGTAGAATGTCAGGCTCCTGCAGATTCTTCCTCCAGCTCTCTGCCTATAACTCTGCACAGGCTTTCATTTGGAGAGCAGAAGGAAGTGTCAATGGACTACGAGTGCGGTGATCACTGCACTAGTGTTCCATTGAGAACTACAACTACAGTGATGGAAGATGGGATTTGTAGTTTATTCATTCACAGATCTCTGTGATGAATGACGTGGCTGTGCAGGCAGAATCTTGCACAGCTGCACCAGTTTTAAAAGTGACAGTTGCTGCAGGGGAGAAGAACCCCGCATGCTATCATGGGTATGGGGGGCCCCATTTGCTCTATGTTACATGTTACACCCTAAATAATCTATACACATCCATACAAACTCATTCTGTGGGCTCCTAAACCTCTCCCCCTCACTTCCATTTGTTGCACAGCTTAGTTGTCATGTACACTGCTCTATGCACAACCAGCCCACATATGGATTATTTCTGGAGAACAAGAAAATCATTTAGTGTCACTTTAACTTCTAGAAACCCATTCACATAGATCTACATGAGCCGACCTGCATTTTCTACAAAATAAATGTCTACAGTCATTCTGTTGACTGGGGGTTCCATACCCCAACCACATGCCAACCACTCACAGTAAATATACTGTGAGCGGGCGGCAGGTGTAAGCATAATCACATACCTGTACATCAGGCCTTTCTTTTGGGTTCGGGGAGCGCCCCCTGCTGACCGGTCATGTGATTGGACTCGCATGAGTTTGACAGCAGATTTCAGCCAATGATTTTGGCTGAAAACAGCTGATCGGCTGTGTCCAATCGCACACAGAGTTCTGTGTTTACAAACGCACAGGACTCATTGGCATAGGAACAGCGATCTTGATGTTTCGTTCCCTTGAAAAGCAGGGAGAAAAAACAGCCAGATAATAAAGTAAAAGCAGAACACATTACACATTGTTAGGCACACGATTAACCCCTTGGTTGTCCCTAGATGTTAACCCCTTCCCAGCCAATGTCATTAGTACAGTGATGGTGGACAGTATTATCACTAATAACTGTATTTGTGTCACTACCAACGTCAGTAAGTTAGCGACCCTCCCAGGTAGTGTCTACCGCCATTACAGTATAGCGTCATAGCTACAAAAATTTCAGTATATACACCATAATTAGTAGATGCTATCATTTTCATAAAAAAACAATTAATATACACTTATTGGAATTTTGTAGATGTACACATTTTGGCATAAATTTATGAAGAAATATGTTTTTGTTTTTTTTTTAATATGTTTTATAATAGAAAGTATCTGGGTATTGTTGTGCTCGGATATGGGTCTGGTATGGATTTTGAGGGGGACCCCACGCCATTTTTTTGGCCGGGGTTCCCCTTAAAATCCATCCCAGACCTGTAGGGTCTGGTATGGATATTTAGGGGGACCCCTACGTCATTTTTTTTTTAAATTTGAAGCGGGGGTTCCCCTTAATATCCATAGCAGACCTGAAGGGCCTGGTTATTGAATTTGGGGGGACCCCACGCTTTTTTTTATCAATGACTTTCAATGAATGACTGTTCTCTGTGTTACAGATCCGACAATTCATTAGCCGCGAGTGATTTTATTGGTAGTTTGATTCGAATAATTTGGAGCTGAAATTCGTAAATGGAATATTTCCTGCAAAAATGACACTTTGTCATTCAAATCATTCGTTATATCCGCTATAATAATTTCTTTCATATTAGTTGAAATTCGATATTTGGTAGTCGGATTCGAATAATTTGGCGACGTAAACGGAATTTCGTATTCCGTACGGAATTCGTATTCGAAAAAATTCGTACTACGAATTCGTAAATTCGTACGAATTTCGAAAAATTCGTACGAAACTAATCGCACATGTCTAATAGGAAGTGCCATTACTGGCAGGATCTCCTAGTAAGAAACTTTGCAACAAATTCACAAAAACATTTGTTGACCAAAACTGTATACAGTGAGCCGTGATGCCAAACATACTAAAACACAGATATAGGGGTTGATTTACTAAAGGCACTTAACTTTGAACTGCAAGTGCACTTGGAAGTGCAGTCACTGTAGATCTGAGGGGACGATCTGAAATGAGGGGAAGCTCTGCTGATTTTATCACCCAATCATGTACAAGCAATAATGCTATTTTTTATTTTCCTTGCATTCCCCCCTCAGATCTACAGAGACCGCACTACCAAGTGCACTTGTAGTGCAAAGTGGATTTGCCTTTAGTAAATCAACCCCATAGGGTGTACACGCACTTTAAGGGCCATTTTGAGATGCACTAGATCAGCAGTTCTGAGCCACTGCACTGATATAAATCGTTTTCCTAGCACGTGTTTGGGATTGAATCGCTGGCTCTCTGTGACAGGCAGAGCTCCATGCCATACGTCTGACACAGATCAGCCTCCTGTTGCAGTTATAATAGAATAATATATTATATAATAGAATAATATATTATATAATAGAATAATAATATTCTTAATAATATATAATAATAGATATATATATAATATAATAGAAAGTCTCCAGCACTCCAAAATATGGATTTATTGTTTGCTGTGAACACGTAGGGGTCTATTCATAGAATATTTTTATGTGAATGTCAGAAAAACTCATGACTGAATCTTCAGTGCCATCTAGTAGCCAAAATACACCTCAGTCATGGAGCTGAAGATAAAGGCATTAATCACTGACACAAATTACGTCCACATTTCGTTCAGTGTGCACAAATGCTTCTGATATGTTTTATAATCAGACCCCATAATGTCACACAGATCATTTAGCCACCGTGTTACCATAAGGAAGGGGACCCTGCATGGCCCCTGAAACCTTGGCTAAACAACCTATGTGAAATTAGGGGTTGATTTACTAATGTTCATAGGCTGATCATGTTGCAGGGGAATTTTCCCTTCATTTAGTGAATGAGGTGAAGCTCTGCTGACTTCCATCATCCAATCGTGTGTCAGCAAAATTCATATATTTTTTTTAATTTTCCTTGCACGTGATTGGGTATTCTTTTAAAGGTGAAATTTCACCACATTCACAAAGATAGTTACCTTGCAAAGTGAGCAGCTTATTTGCCTTCAGCAAATGAACCCCTATGTGTTCACAATAATCTTTGACTTTATAAATCCTATATTTTGGAGTACTGGTGACTTCCCGTTCTATGACTTGGTTAAATAGCATTTGTTGTGGTCACTTTCTTCATCAGACCAATCAGTTGAGTGTTTAACCACTTCAATACCAGACACTTAGACACCTTCCTGCCCAGGCCAATTTTCAGCTTTCAGCGCTGTTGCAATTTGAATGACAATTGCGCGGTCATGCTACACTGCACCCAAACAAGTTTTTTTAATATTTATTTCCCACAAATAGAGCTTTCTTTTGGTGTTATTTGATCACCTCTGCGATTTTTATTTTTTGCGCAACAAACAAAAAAAGACCGAAAATTTTGCAAAAAAACAAGTTTTTCTTTGTCACTGTTAATTTTTTTTGTAAATAAGTGCGTTTTCATCTTCAATGACAGGCACTGATATGGCTGCACTGATAAGGCGGCACTGATGGGCACCGATGAGGTGGCACCAATGAGGTGGTACCGATGAGGTGGCACTGATGGGCACTGATGATGGGCACTGATAGGCGGTACTGATGGGCACTGATAGGTGGCACTGATAGGTGGCACTGGTATGCAGCACTGATGGTTACTCATAGGTGGCACTGATGGGCACTCATAGGCAGCACTGATGGGCACTTATGGGTGGCGCTGATACATACTTATAGGTGGCACTGATAGGTGGCATGGATGGGCACTGATGGGCACTCATAGGTGGGCACGGATTGGGCACTGATAGGTGGCACTGATGGACACTGATGGGTGGCATTGTTGGGCATCCCTATTTTATAACATAAATATGAGGTGCCAGTCAGTTTTTTTAACATGTGGATGGCCATGGGGGATGTACCTGGCCATCCACATGCTGGGGGCTTCCCTGGTGGTCCTGGGGGCTTCCCTGGTGGTCTAGTGTGGGCATCTGAGGGGGGGCTGCGCTGATAAACAATCAGCGCATACCCCCCTGTCAGGAGAGCCGCTGATCGGCTCTCCTCTACTCGTGTCTGTCAGACGCGAGTGAGGAAAAGCCGATCAACGGCTCTTCCTGTGTACATCGTGATCAGCCGTGATTGGACACGGCTGATCACATGGTAAAGAGCCTCCGCCGGATCGCCGCAATGCGCGCCCCCACGGGTGGGTGGCAGCTGTTAACCACTTCAGCCCCGGACCATTTGGCAGCCAAAGGACCAGAGGTCTTTTTTCAATTTCGCACTGCACTACTTTAACTGGTAATTGCGCGGTCATGCAATTTTGTAACCAAACGAAATTTGCGTCCTTTTCTTCCCACAAATAGAGCTTTCTTTTGATGGTATTTGATTGCCTCTGTGATTTTTATTTTTTGCGATATAAACGGAAAAAGAGCGAAAATTTTGAAAAAAAAAAGAGATTTTCTACTTTTTGTTATAAAAAAAATCTAATAAACTCAATTTTAGTCAAACATTTGGGCCAAAATGTATTCAGCCACATGTCTTTAGTAAAAAAAATGCCAATAAGCGTATATTTATTGGTTTGCGCAAAAGTTATAGCGTCTACAAACTAGAGTACATTTTCTGGAATTTACACCGCTTTTAATTTATGACTGCCTATTTCATTTCTTGAGGTGCTAAAATGGCAGAGAAGTACAAAACCCCCCCAAATGACCCCATTTTGGAAAGTAGACACCCCAAGCTATTTGCTGAGAGGCATGTTGAGCCCATTGAATATTTTTTTTTTTAGTCCCAAGTGATTGAATAAAGACAAAAATAAAAAAAGATTTTTTTTTTTTTTCAAAAAGTTGTCACTAAATGATATATTGCTCACACATGCCATAGTTATATGTGGAATTGCACCCCAAAATACATTTTGCTGCTTCTCCTGAGTATGGGGATACCACATGTGTGGGACTTTTTGGGAGCCTAGCCGCGTACGGGGCCCCGAAACCCAAGCACCGCCTTCAGGATTTCTAAGGGTGCAAATTTTTGATTTCACTCCTCACTACCTATCACCGTTTCGAAGGCCATAAAATGCCAAAATAGCACAAAACCCCCCCCAAATGACCCCATTTTGGAAAGTAGACACCCCAAGCTATTTGTTGAGAGGCATGGTGAGTATTTTACAGCTCTCATTTGTTTTTGAAAATGAAGAAAGTAAAGAAAAAAACATTTTTTTTTTCTTTTTTTCAATTTTCAAAACTTTGTGACAAAAAGCGAGATCTGCAAAATACTCACCATACCTCTCAGCAAATAGCTTGGGGTGTCTACTTTCCAAAATGGGGTCATTTTGGGGGGTTTTATGCCATCTGGGCATTCCATGGCCTCCGAAACTGTGATTGGCAGTGAGAAGTGAAATAAAAAAATTACACCCTTAGAAAGCCTGAAGGCGGTGATTGGTTTTTGGGGTTCCGTACGCAGCTAGGCTCCCAAAAAGTCCCACACATGTGGTATCCCCATACTCAGGAGAAGCAACAGAATGTATTTTGGGGTGTATTTCCACATATGCCCATGACATGTTTGAGCAATATATCATTTAGTGACAACTTTTTGTAAAAAAAATATATATATTTTTTTTTTTTTCATTATTCAATCTCTTGGGACAAAAAAAAAAAATATTTAATGGGCTCAACATTGCTCTCATCAAATAGCTTGGGGTGTCTACTTTCCAAAATGGGGTCATTTGGGGGGGGGTTTTTGAACTGTCCTGGCATTTTATGCACAACATTTAGAAGCCTATGTCACACGTCACCCACTCTTCTAACCACTTGTAGACAAAGCCCTTTCTGACACTTTTTGTTTACATGAAAACATTTTTTTTTTTTGCAAGAAAATTACGTTGAACCCCCAAACACTATATATAATGTTAAAGCAAAGGCCCTACAGATTAAAATGGTGGGTGTTGCATTTTTTTTTTCCACACAGTATTTGCGCAGCGATTTTTCAAACGCATTTTTTGTGGAAAAAATACACTTTTTTTTATTTTAATGCACTAAAACACACTATATTGCTCAAATTTTTGATGAAATAAAAAATATGATCTTAGGCCGAGTACATGGATACCAAACACGACATGCTTTAAAATTGCGCACAAACACGCAGTGGCGACAAACTACATACATTTTTAAAAGCCTTTAAAAGCCTTTACATGATACCACATTAGATTCACGTAGGAGGTCTACTGCTAAAATTACTGCCCTCGATCTGACCTTCGCGGTGATACCTCACATGCATGGTGCAATTGCTGTTTACATATGACGCCAGACCAACGCTTGTGTACGCCTTTGCGCAAGAGAAGGGGGGGCAGGGGTGCTTTTTTTTTTTTTTTTTGTTTTTTTTTTTTTTTATTTAGCTTTTTTATTTTATTTTTAAACTGTTCCTTCCATTTTTTTTCTTTGTTATGATTTTTATTGTTATCTCAGGGAATGTAAATATCCCCTATGATAGCAATAGGCAGTGACAGGTACTCTTTTTTTGAAAAAATTGGGGTCTATTAGACCCTAGATCTTTCCTCTGCCCTCAAAGCATCTGACCACACCAAGATTGGTGTGATAAAATGCTTTCCCAATTTCCCAATGGCGCGGTTTATATCCGGGAGGGGGGACATTCCCTCCCACTGCTTGTAAAAGCAGTCTAGAGGCTAATTACCCGCTAGAATTGCTTTTACATGAAAGCCGATCACTGGCTGAAAAGAATGATACCAAGATGATACCTAAACCTGCAGGCATCATTCTGGTATAACCATTCAAAGTCCAGCAACATACTGGACATATATTGTAATCTTTTTTTTTTCATGCAGCCTCTTGGCTGAACGAAAAAAAGAGATTGATTGGTGGGTATGCCCACCATTAGAATACCTCCCTTCATCCACCCACTTCTAATGATGGGCATACATGCACCATTTATATATGCCGATGCATGGGGGCATCCTCCCGCAAAAGTTATGCCGTGTACACACGGTCGGAATTTCGACCGTATGTACGTGGCATTAGGAGCCAATCGCTCCTCCCCCCCCCTGCTGCCCCCATGCTTCGGCATATATGCTCTTTTTTTTAACTGTGGTGGTGAAATCACCTCCTACAGCGTTGGAGTCGCGGCTTTATGTATCGTGGGAGCAAACGCTGTTGCTGTCAAGATAAATAAATCCGCGTTGCAACTGAATGGCGCACCTGAAAACAAAAAAATGCTTAACACTAAAACACAGTAAACAAAATTACATACCTGAAAAGCAAGCATGATAAAACATGATAAAACATAATAAAACATTGCAGAATAGAATGGAGTAAAAAAAGAGCAACAATAGAGAGAGAATAGAGTGAGAGAGAGAACAATAAAACGACAACTATTTTATTTTTTTTTATTTTTTTTTTTGAGATTCACAGGTAAAAAAGCTCCTGACTGAAGCGACTGAATCAAAACGCTACCACAAAAAAAAATGTTAGCGATCGCAGGGATCAGGCCTGACTCTGCGAACGCTGCAGTTATGTGTGCTTAGTGTTTTGTAAGTGACAGTGATCGATCGATACTGCACTTGGGTGGGCTGGGCTGGGCGGAGGGGGAAAACGCAGGTGCTAGCAGGTATCTGGGCTGATCCCGCTAACAATGCGGTTTTTTTTGGAACCCTAAACTGCTGGGACGCTAGTATAGATCTGATCAGATCAGATATTGATCTGTTCAGATACTGTGCCACTAAGGGAGGTGTATGCTTTGCGCGTGGGTGTTTGCGGTACTGGCACTAACCTGGGGCGACGCAGACCTTATTTGACCCTAAAACCTAATTGATATCACCCGCCGGGCGATCAGGGGGTTAAACCGTTATTGGGTAATAAATGGCGGGTGCCCTGACAGTATAAAAAACAAGCTAACTAACCAGCGTCACCCGTAACAGTAATACAAAAAAAAACTGGTTACCTAGCGACACTAATGCAGCGATCAGAAAAACGATCGCTTAGTGACACTGGCAAAAGGGGGTGAAAGGGTTAACTAGGGGCAATCAGGGGGTTAAAACCTTTATTAGGTAATATATGGGGGTACCTGACGCTATATAAAAACCTGACGGGGAACCTAAATAACGAAATAACTAACTGGCTAACCAGCGTCACCAGTGACAGTTATACAGTGATCACTGGTGAAAGGGTTAACTCTAGGGGCAATCAGGGGGTTAAAACCTTTATTTAGGTTGTAATATGGGGGTACCTGACCTATAAACCTATTTATGAACCTATATAAACATGGCGGTTACCTAAAAAAAAAAAATGGTTACCTAGCGACACTAATGCAGCGATCAGAAAAACGATCGCTTAGTGACACTGGCAAAAGGGGGTGAAAGGGTTAACTAGGGGCAATCAGGGGGTTAAAACCTTTATTAGGTAATATATGGGGGTACCTGACGCTATATAAAAACCTGACGGGGAACCTAAATAACGAAATAACTAACTGGCTAACCAGCGTCACCAGTGACAGTTATACGGTGATCACTGGTGAAAGGGTTAACTCTAGGGGCAATCAAGGGGTTAAAACCTTTATTTAGGTTGTAATATGGGGGTACCTGACCTATAAACCTATTTATGAACCTATATAAACATGGCGGTTACCTAAAAAAAAAAAAATGGTTACCTAGCGACAGCAGTGACACTAATACAGCGATCAGAAAAACGATCGCTTAGTGACACTGGCAAAAGGGGGTGAAAGGGTTACCTGGGGGGCAATCAAGGGGTTAAACCTTTATTAGGGGGGGGTAGGGGGCTACCTTGGACCTAAAACTAACTGCACTGACAGTTATTACAGTCACACTGACACTAAATGCAGTGATCAGTAAAAAAATGATCACTGCAATTAGTGACACTGTGACTGGGGGGGGAGGGGGTGATCTGGGGGGTGATCTGGGGGTGACAGGGGGGTGTTTTGTGTGCCTATGTGTACTGGTGTCAGTGTACTGTTGGTGCACTAACCTGTACATGTTGACAGCTCGGCGTTCCGGTCACATAGACCGGCGCACCGAGCGTGACATCACTTCCTCTGCCTGTGTTTTGATTGACACAGACAGAGGAAGCATCTGATTCGCCAGGAGCGATCGCGAGGGGGTGGCCAGAAACCACTGGCCGTCCCCTCATCCCGGATCGCTCCTGAAGCGATCCCGACCGTCCCCGCCGGCCGGGGGGGGGTCCGATCGGACCCCCCACGCGCCTGAAGAATGGCACGTACAGGTACGTGCTTCTGCCTGTACGTGCCATTCTGCCGACGTATATGTACATGGGGCGGTCGGGAAGTGGTTAAAGTGTATTTTTTTTTTTTTTTATTGGATTTGAAAGACCGCTGTGTGACATAAAATATTGCAACAACCACCATTTTTTTCTCTATGGTCTCTGCCATATAATGTTTGGGGGTTCTAAGTCATTTTCTAGCAAAAAATACTGATTTTAACTTGAAACCAACAAGTGTCAGAAAAAGGTTTAGGCTTTAAGTGGTTAAACTGCACTCATTTACAGACTGAAGTTCATTCCTTTGATCTGAAGAACAAAACATTACAATGTTTATAGTTAGCTCAGTAGCTGAGGAATGTTGTGAAACTTGGCAGACTGCCTATTTTTTTTTTTTTTGGGGGGGGGGGGGGGAGGTTTAACAGCTGTAAGCTTGAGCAGAGAACTCTTTGCATAGAATCGGGAAAATGCTTTGTTAAGATCGTGGGGGGGGGGGGGGCGGAATCGTGATCTTGATTCTTAACGATAAATTGTGCAGCTCTATCGTGAATAATAAATAAAACAATGTAAATCTTCTGTGAATCTGTGCACATAACAATGTATTTCAAAGCACCCCGTGCCGACTCTCCTCATGCACAGTGAGAATCCGTCACCAGGTGAAGGGCCTGCTCACCTCCATACAAATAAAAATTGCTTCTCTCTTTACACCCGGGCAAATCTCTCCACTGCTCCTCAATTGGACAGAGGCTTCCTCACGGCTCACCGAGGATCACCCAGACTCAGCTCATATGTAAAAAGGCAAAAAGGACAGGAATAGTGTACTCCGTAACAACTCTTTATTAAAAGCCCGCTTAAAATTACACTTACAAAAAGTTAAATGATAAACGTTTTATAAGTAGTATCGTCCGGCTCACCACCTCTATCGGCGCGACTTCGGCATAACTTCACTGAGCTCGACTCCTCCCCTAGATATGTTGCGCCACGTGATGGGGCTTCTTCATTAGGTCCGACCTACTGAAGAAGGCCCTATCAAGTGGTGCAATGCGTCTAGGGGAGGAGTCAAGCTCAGTGACGTTACGCTGGGGTCACGCGATAGAGGTGGGGAGCTGGATGATATTGCTTGTAAAGCGTGTGTCATTTACCTTTTTGTAAGTGTCATTTTAAGTGGGGTTTTAATAGGGAGTTGTTACGGACTACACTATACCTGTGGATCAGAAAATGAACTGCTGTGGCCTCTTACCTTGTGCCTTCTTACAATACAGCAGTCTAATCCCTGGAGAGAGGAAACAGAGGACGTGTATCCTTGTGCCTGAAGCAAACATCAGATCAGCCTAGGCAAAGTCACAAAACTCGCGCTTAAAGCCCAACTCCGGGAAACTCTGGGAAACTTAACAATTATCCTTTGTAGTGGGGTTGTGCCGGCACTGTAAGGGTTGCTTGTTTAGGTCTGGGGGACATAGAAAGGGAGATTTACTTACCTGATCCTCCAGACCTGTCCCTGTAGAGTCTTCTCCCGCATTCTAAGATCTCAATGTCATCAAGATGTCCATAGCCCTGCGTTGGAGGTGAAAACACTGAGGGACAGTCCACCACCAGAACTGAGGGAGCGCCATCTGCCAGGGGAGTGGAGGATAAGGTAAGTTAAGTGCTATTTTTTTAAAATCAGATCATTTTTTATTTTTTAAGTCTTCACGTGTTCATACCAATACATACAACTTAAAAAATAAAAAAAAATAAAAAGCTTTTGACAAACAAAAAGAAAAAAGGGAAAAGAAGCAAAAATGATATACAGTACACCACCTGGAACTACAGTGTGTTATCCTTGAAGCCTTGGCATGTCTAAGTGTAGTAAATGTAGTACAAATCTATGGACTGTGAGAAGGAGACCCAGGGGAGGATGTTCTCGGGATCCACATAGGGTTGCCACCTGTCCAGGATTCACCCGGACAGTTCGGGTTTGGAATCATGCGTCCAGGTTTCAGACTGCCTGAAACCCGGACACATTATTTAAACTGGACTATGGCTTCCCAGCTGGGTTGCTGGCTGCAATTGTCTAAGCTGAGAGTGTCTATTACATTTTTACAGCGCCTAAAGCCAGCACTAACAAACTCCGCCCCCCCAAACACACACACACAGATGGGAGAGGGGAGAGGGCTCAATCTTCCCCCTACTTCTCTGTGTCTGCCCACACTCCAAATTTCCTTTTCTGAGGCATAGTGCTGGGGATTGCAGTCCAGCAACCTCAGATACATCTGGATGAGAGGTGCTGACTGCCAAGGGGTGAGTGAGCTCACCACCTATCCCTGTCTGTGACTGAAGTCTCCCCTCTTCTCTCTCCTGCCTCTGAGTAAGTACACTAAGGCAAATCAGGGTTCTCAGAGCACCCTTTAAATCAGCAAGAGTTTTCTCCGTACATCGGAGTTCTCAGTGTTCCCCCTTAAATCAGGGTTCCCAGAGCATGCCTTATGTTAGAGGCCCCAGAGTTCTCCCTTAAATTAGAGTCAGCAGAGTCCCCCCTTAAAGTGAAAGGGAACTCTGCGAGTTCAGATGTAAAAGGGGAACTCTGTGGACTCTGATGTAAAGGGGGACTCTTGTTATTAACTTCATATGATTAGAAATGTTATTTAATAGCAAAATATATGTATAGTTTATAGTATAAAAAAAATGCTGTGCGCTTCTAAAGTGTTCGGGTTTGACTTGAAGAAAAGGTGGCAACCCTAGATCCACATCCTATATTATTGGAGGTGATGTGTGCGGATCAGGTCAATTATAAAGCTGGTTACCAATCCCAACCTGATACAACCATATAACTGATAATATAATAATCAAGAATGGGGTATGGAACCTTCACATTAATACTTTGTACTATTATCATCCCCTTTGTGTGTACCCTGTATTACCACCCCCCCCCCCCCTCTGTGTGTACCCTATATTATCATCCCCCCTCTGTGTGTACCCTGTATTATCATCCCTCCTCTGTGTGTACCCTGTATTATCATCCCTCTTCTGTGTGTACCCTGTATTATCATCCCTCCTCTGTGTGTACCCTGTATTATCATCCCTCCTCTGTGTGTACCCTGTAATATCACCCCCCCCCCTCTGTGTGTACCCTGTATTATAATCCCCTATGTGTACCCTGTAATATCATCCCGCCTCTGTGTCTACCCTGTATTATCATCCCCTATGTGTACCCTGTATTATCATCCCCTATGTGTAGCCTGTAATATCATCCCCCCTCTGTGTGTACTCTGTATTATCATCCCCTATGTGTACCCTGTAATATCACCCCCCCCCCCTCTGTGTGTACCCTGTATTATCATCCCCCCTCTGTGTACACTGTATTATCATCCCCCTCTGTGTATATCATCCCCCTCAGTAATAGGGACACTCGTAGTCTATGCTCTGCAGTGTACAATTTTATGGGGAGCAGTTTTCGGTGTGACCATTAGGGGTCGCTGTGGTACGCAGATGACAAGCGAGCACACAGCTCTATCTCTCTGTCCGAAGGTGGGCGGGGCGGTCATGTGATGTACACAGTAACCCGGACATTCATTATCCCATGGCTCGGTATAGGGAGATGCTGTGTAGATCACACTCCAGTCATAGATCTGTACCACACACCTTCCCTGGATCTACATGCTCGTTCGCCTGAGCCGTTCCCGTGTAATCTCCATTCAGCAGGCAGCAGCGGGAGCGCGCACAATGCCGCGCAAGGAGAGCAGAGCGGTGAGCGCGCACTGTAATATACAATGTATAGGAGGAGAGAGAGCGGACCGATCTACCCGGTGTACAGCATGGCTCCCAACTGTCCCTGATTTGGAAAAGTGTCCCTCTTTCCTCCTCATTTTGGTCTGATCTATATAATTGTATATAAAATTATCTTTTTATCTTTCAAAAACTGTTTCCCAACGCTAAACCTTTCATCTAATGTCTTGCTGCATTTGTAGATTTTAAAAGCCAATATAAAGGAATCGTAGTGGTAAATAAAAAGCCCTTGTGGATGTAACCTTCTTTTTTTTTTTTTTAAGGTAATTCTTTAAGGGGGTGTGGCAGGGGGCGTGTCCTATGCCTACATACTTTTGCTAGTAGGTGTCCCTCATTCCCATCTCAAAATGTTGGAAGGTATGGTACAGGGTGCGGAGGACGCGGTGTCCAGACGGGGGCGCGCGGATGACGCGGTGTCCGGCGCGGGGCGCGCGGAGGACGCGGTGTCCGGCGCGGAGGACGCGGTGTCCGGCGCGGAGGACGCGGTGTCCGGCGCGGGGCGCACGGAGGACACAGTGTGGTTGGGGGCAGTGTTACCACTTTAAGGGTTCATTCACACAGCCATCTACCACCAATATTGGCATATTTATGCAGTGGGTACAGCCAGATGTTTAAAGCACACTTTCACCTACTAGATACCCCGGGCGTAACTGCTGTTCTCTCCTCCTCCACAATCTAAAACTTTTAAATATTTTGTCTTTCTTATTTTTCTCCACAATGCTTCCCATTTCATTCATGCAGCTGGAGGAGGGTGGACCCGGGAGTGCATCATCAGGGGCTGAGCTGCCTGAACCAGGAGGAGGCACCCAATGACATCAGCAACAAAGATGGCGGTGTGGGACCCGGCTTATGACAGCAGTGCGATGGGTCACAGCTGAACGACTATGGATTCGCTGGCCGAGTCAGGATGTGAATTGTGTGCATAAAATTTGCAAAAGGTGAGGGGGGGGGGGGTTAGAGAGTGGGGAGTGAAGTTCCTCTTTAAGGCTCGGTTCACTCCTAAAACGGAGGTGGATCACACAGGAACGCTGTGCATCCCTGTTCTCCGTTTCAGGGCCAAATCTTTACCTGAATTCAGGCCTGAAACTGCGCCAAAGACACCCCGGAGATATGTGAACCGGCTCCATAGAGAGCAGGTCACAATCTCCTACCGTGCGTATTGAATGCAGGGAAACCCGGATCAAATTCGCATAGGTGTCAAACCAGCCTAAAGGATAAGTTCACCTTGTAACATGTTCTCACTCCTGCCCCCACCCCCTTGTTGTGACAGCGGGCCAGGGATCTTCTCCCCACACCCGCTGTCACAATTTGAAAAGAACACAGCCTAGCGGGGCTCTGCCCACATGGCCACATCCATTCACAGAGATCTGTGAATGAACTTCAAGTACTGACATTAATGTATAAGCTAAGTGTAAATGTTCCAACACTCTAAAAACAATATATCTAATGAGGTAGTAACTCCTAGTGCTGGTGTTGATTCCAGTAAAACAGAATTACAAAAAAATATATAGTCCATATAGTGATAACATCAAAGTGTAGATCTTGTTGGTCCACTCAATGAAGACAGATTGTAATCTATACTTGACTGATGTAGAAATAAGGCGTGGGTACGCTTACCAGAATCGGTGGATGTGACTACCGTACGGCATACACATCAGACAAGCTTTAAGGATAGTGGGTCTTGCATCCCATGGGAAGTCACCTCGGACAGGAACTCCAACGATCTCTGGAGCTGTATGCTGGATCCGTCAGCGGGATGGATGGGCCCGGCTCGCGATAATCCAGTATTCCCAAAAAGGATGGTGAAGACCGGGGAAGGGAATAAAAAATGGAGACCACTCCAATGGTGCAGGTCAAAAAGTAACAATTTATTCACATATGCATGTGAACATGAAAAATAAAAATCTCGAGACAAAATATAAAATTCTGGCAATATGAGGGGCATAGGATAGCTGGCCCGACGCGTTTCGACTAAAAGTCTTCCACAGGGGCATATCTCTAACCCCTCCATATTGCCTCAAACTATTTATAAACATGCAACTAAGAATGGAGCCGCCCACTTGATCTAAACAGGAAGTGAGCGCTACAGACCCTACTAAATGCAAATAGGGGGAATAAGTTCCAATTTATCTGAACATAGTAATTGCATCTTCATGTTTATAGACATATTACATATGAAACAGGCATATTAGTATATATCCTGATTGTAAGATGGGTATTGTGAGGGATCGGAGGTCATGAATGCTGTTTCATGAATCAATGTTGTAATATAAACCCCCATTAATGGACCGATCCAGGCCATAAAAGTAATGGCCAATCCCAGTCGGGGACTACAAATCCCGCCAAAAAGGAGGTATCCAATCATATTCTCACATCCACAGGATATCCGGACAGAGAATGGCGCCCAAATGGATGTCCAATCATGTTGTCCACCGACAGGACATCCAGGTGGACGCTCTAAGCGTGGTGGCGTCATTACGTACGTGGCGACGTCACTACGTCGCCACGTCGCAACGTCACCCTCAATGCGCGGTGACGTCATCACGTCGCAACGACGCAACGTACGGCAACACGCGAAAGGTGTGCGGCGGCACAGAGGCATTGTGCGCATAAACATCAGGGCCCGGCCGCTTCCGGCCCAAGTTACCGGAAGTGAGCGCAGCCCCAGGATACGGAACCCGAATAAGGGTAACCACAGGAAGGAACACAAACAACAGAAGCACCTATGGATGAGTGCAAAAGTACACGTGATGGCCTCCCACCCAGACAGCCCATACACGTACACGGTGCAATAGCCACCAGGCACCACTGTGTCAGATGGCACCCCAGTGCACGCATACATAGCTGACCGCGCACAAAAAAACGTCCCCAAGGACGCGCAAGTGACTAATTAATAAATGCATCATATGGTAGTGACACAAATAGGATAATAATAATATAAAAATATATTGTAAAAATTGTGTATATTATAAATGACAACCGATGATCGAAAAATAACGAAAGGAAAGATAGCATAAAAAGCCCATTGTGCCCAGGTCCCGGGACCGTGTAGATGCTAGTAAGCGCTGAAATGACAGCACCTAGATGGCACGATGTAGGGAGCGAAAAAGCAGTGCATATAGTGATGACTTAATATGTATCGAATGTCCTCATGAAACACCACATAATGGCAAATAGCCAAAATGCTGGGTGGGGCAACAACATTATAAAAGTGATCTAGGGGTGAAAGCCCTAAATAAAAAATAGTGTCGAAACAACCTATATAGAACATGTAGCTAGATCCAATGCCATGGTAGAAAAACCAATGAGATTGGATGATAGAGTGAAGTGTGCACAAGGAAAGTGCAATATCCACAACAAAACTAACACTCAAAAGGATATATATATTTACATAATGTAATGACCGCGATCGTCTTAAAGACATACCGTAGAAGGTAAGTGTTATCGTGTGAGATAATCAAAAATATGTGAAAAAACTGACGTGAACAAATTAATATGTGAGTATATATTTTTCTGAAAAAAAGGGGAAGTTGACCCTCAATAACCATCTCACATCCAGTTTGTCCAAAAAAGCATGTAGATCTAATAATATTTGACGGCATATGCGAGCAAAACAACCCCAAATCGAGAGATCAAAAGGTAAGTGCCCCAACTGGAACTCTGTAGAACAGATACCACGGGTGAAGTGCCACTCACCCTCGGTTGATGAAACAATTGATGTCCCATTCAACATTCATACCGAAGGGTGAGTAGCACTTCAACTCGTGGATCCAGTAGGTTTCCAATCTCGAGACCCCTCGTAGATTGGACTCACCCCGCCAGTGGGCAACAAATTTGTCAATTATCTGGAACTGTGTCCCTGATGGGTCTCTATTGTGGTGTTCCCGATAGTGGCGGGGGACGCTATGTTTGATACATCCTTTACGGATCTTGGCCAAATGTTCATTTACGCGTATGGAGAACGCACGAATGGTGCGTCCGACATATTGCAATTTGCAAGGGCAGGTGATCAAATAAACTATAAATTTGGTGGCACATGTGGTGAAATGTTTCATGGTGAAGGTACGTGCAGTGACAGTGGAACTAAAAGTATCTGTCATGCGTCTGCCCAGTGCATTATGCAAACAAACGTTGCATTTTTTGCAAGGGAAGTAACCTTTGCAGTGTTGGAAAAACGAAGTCGTCCTGGGAGGGTCGACAACGTTGGGAGCAATGTCGCCCTGAACGGACCGGGCACCTCTAAAGATGATGCCCGCCCGTTCAGGGAGAGAAGGTCCCAAAATGCGATCGCTGCGTAAAACCTTCCAATGTCTGGCTAGAATCTTCTTGACCTCCTTGTGCTGGGTGGAGTATGAGGTGAAGAAGGACCACCTAAATTTGTTGTCTCTGGGGGTCTTAGGTCGATCTATCAACAGCGACTTCCTATCCACGGTGGCAACTGATTTTATGTCTGCATCCAGGGATTCGGGTTGATAACCCTTTTCTATAAACCTTTGTCTTAGTGTCTGACATTGTTGGAAGAAGGTGGAATCGTTAGTGCAGTTCCTCCTCATTCGAAGGAACTGTCCTCTTGGCACTGATTTAAGCCAGCGGTCGTGGTGGCAGCTCCCGACAGGAATGTATCCATTCCTGTCGGTGGGCTTAAAATAAGTTTTGAACTCAAAGCCCCGTGTGGTGGACTCGATCTCTAGGTCAAGGAAGTGTATGCTGGTAGAGCTGGCCTCATAGCTCAAAACTATTCCCCGATCATTTAGGTTGAGAGTAGTCATAAACTCATCCAGGGACGACATACTTCCCTTCCATAGGAGGAGGACGTCGTCTATATACCTAGTCCATAGGACCAGCTCCGGACGTCGGAAAGCATAGACGACGTCCTCCTCCCACTGGGCCATGAATAAATTGGCCACACTGGGGGCATATTTTGCCCCCATGGCCACTCCCTTAATTTGGGAATAGAAGGTGCCCTGAAACCAAAAGTAATTGTGTTTGGTAGCAAAACGTAGTAGATCTACCCCACTGTAAAATATAAAAAGGCCCTGATCGAATTGATTGAGGAAGGTTTCTCCCTCAACATACTTAACCGGAAGGAGAGGGAATTTCTTGTTCCCTTAGCCCCCAGAATCCCCATTATATATTACCTCCCCAAGGTACACAAGTGTCCTACCAATCCTCCAGGTCGCCCCATCGTCAGTGGCATCGATTCGGTGACCTCGAGGATTGGTAGGTACATAGATTTTTATCTGCAGCCACTAGTCAGACAAATTCCCTCGTATCTTAAAGATACGAAGGATGTGATTCGGTTACTTGAATCCGTGGAACATCATGATGGTGTAATCATGGTGACAGCCGACGTCGCTGCGTTATACACCTGTATTTCCCATTCCTTAGGCATATGCGCTGTGGAATTTTACCTATCGAGTCTTTCAACCCTTTCATCCATCCAAAAAAATTTCATTTTAGATCTACTACGTTTTGCTACCAAACACAATTACTTTTGGTTTCAGGGCACCTTCTATTCCCAAATTAAGGGAGTGGCCATGGGGGCAAAATATGCCCCCAGTGTGGCCAATTTATTCATGGCCCAGTGGGAGGAGGACGTCGTCTATGCTTTCCGACGTCCGGAGCTGGTCCTATGGACTAGGTATATAGACGACGTCCTCCTCCTATGGAAGGGAAGTATGTCGTCCCTGGATGAGTTTATGACTACTCTCAACCTAAATGATCGGGGAATAGTTTTGAGCTATGAGGCCAGCTCTACCAGCATACACTTCCTTGACCTAGAGATCGAGTCCACCACACGGGGCTTTGAGTTCAAAACTTATTTTAAGCCCACCGACAGGAATGGATACATTCCTGTCGGGAGCTGCCACCACGACCGCTGGCTTAAATCAGTGCCAAGAGGACAGTTCCTTCGAATGAGGAGGAACTGCACTAACGATTCCACCTTCTTCCAACAATGTCAGACACTAAGACAAAGGTTTATAGAAAAGGGTTATCAACCCGAATCCCTGGATGCAGACATAAAATCAGTTGCCACCGTGGATAGGAAGTCGCTGTTGATAGATCGACCTAAGACCCCCAGAGACAACAAATTTAGGTGGTCCTTCTTCACCTCATACTCCACCCAGCACAAGGAGGTCAAGAAGATTCTAGCCAGACATTGGAAGGTTTTACGCAGCGATCGCATTTTGGGACCTTCTCTCCCTGAACGGGCGGGCATCATCTTTAGAGGTGCCCGGTCCGTTCGGGGCGACATTGCTCCCAACGTTGTCGACCCTCCCAGGACGACTTCGTTTTTCCAACACTGCAAAGGTTACTTCCCTTGCAAAAAATGCAACGTTTGTTTGCATAATGCACTGGGCAGACGCATGACAGATACTTTTAGTTCCACTGTCACTGCACGTACCTTCACCATGAAACATTTCACCACATGTGCCACCAAATTTATAGTTTATTTGATCACCTGCCCTTGCAAATTGCAATATGTCGGACGCACCATTCGTGCGTTCTCCATACGCGTAAATGAACATTTGGCCAAGATCCGTAAAGGATGTATCAAACATAGCGTCCCCCGCCACTATCGGGAACACCACAATAGAGACCCATCAGGGACACAGTTCCAGATAATTGACAAATTTGTTGCCCACTGGCGGGGTGAGTCCAATCTACGAGGGGTCTCGAGATTGGAAACCTACTGGATCCACGAGTTGAAGTGCTACTCACCCTTCGGTATGAATGTTGAATGGGACATCAATTGTTTCATCAACCGAGGGTGAGTGGCACTTCACCCGTGGTATCTGTTCTACAGAGTTCCAGTTGGGGCACTTACCTTTTGATCTCTCGATTTGGGGTTGTTTTGCTCGCATATGCCGTCAAATATTATTAGATCTACATGCTTTTTTGGACAAACTGGATGTGAGATGGTTATTGAGGGTCAACTTCCCCTTTTTTTCAGAAAAATATATACTCACATATTAATTTGTTCACGTCAGTTTTTTCACATATTTTTGATTATCTCACACGATAACACTTACCTTCTACGGTATGTCTTTAAGACGATCGCGGTCATTACATTATGTAAATATATATATCCTTTTGAGTGTTAGTTTTGTTGTGGATATTGCACTTTCCTTGTGCACACTTCACTCTATCATCCAATCTCATTGGTTTTTCTACCATGGCATTGGATCTAGCTACATGTTCTATATAGGTTGTTTCGACACTATTTTTTATTTAGGGCTTTCACCCTTAGATCACTTTTATAATGTTGTTGCCCCACCCAGCATTTCGGCTATTTGCCATTATGTGGTGTTTCATGAGGACATTCGATACATATTAAGTCATCACTATATGCACTGCTTTTTCGCTCCCTACATCGTGCCATCTAGGTGCTGTCATTTCAGCGCTTACTAGCATCTACACGGTCCCGGGACCTGGGCACAATGGGCTTTTTATGCTATCTTTCCTTTCGTTATTTTTCGATCATCAGTTGTCATTTATAATATACACAATTTTTACAATATATTTTTTATATTATTATTATCCTATTTGTGTCACTACCATATGATGCATTTATTAATTAGTCACTTGCGCGTCCTTGGGGACGTTTTTTGTGCGCGGTCAGCTATGTATGCGTGCACTGGGGTGCCATCTGACACAGTGGTGCCTGGTGGCTATTGCACCGTGTACGTGTATGGGCTGTCTGGGTGGGAGGCCATCACGTGTACTTTTGCACTCATCCATAGGTGCTTCTGTTGTTTGTGTTCCTTCCTGTGGTTACCCTTATTCGGGTTCCGTATCCTGGGGCTGCGCTCACTTCCGGTAACTTGGGCCGGAAGCGGCCGGGCCCTGATGTTTATGCGCACAATGCCTCTGTGCCGCCGCACACCTTTCGCGTGCTGCCGTACGTTGCGTCGTTGCGACGTGATGACGTCACCGCGCATTGAGGGTGACGTTGCGACGTGGCGACGTAGTGACGTCGCCACGTACGTAATGACGCCACCACGCTTAGAGCGTCCACCTGGATGTCCTGTCGGTGGACAACATGATTGGACATCCATTTAGGCGCCATTCTCTGTCCGGATATCCTGTGGATGTGAGAATATGATTGGATACCTCCTTTTTGGCGGGATTTGTAGTCCCCGACTGGGATTGGCCATTACTTTTATGGCCTGGATCGGTCCATTAATGGGGGTTTATATTACAACATTGATTCATGAAACAGCATTCATGACCTCCGATCCCTCACAATACCCATCTCACAATCAGGATATATACTAATATGCCTGTTTCATATGTAATATGTCTATAAACATGAAGATGCAATTACTATGTTCAGATAAATTGGAACTTATTCCCCCTATTTGCATTTAGTAGGGTCTGTAGCGCTCACTTCCTGTTTAGACCAAGTGGGCGGCTCCATTCTTAGTTGCATGTTTATAAATAGTTTGAGGCAATATGGAGGGGTTAGAGATATGCCCCTGTGGAAGACTTTTAGTCGAAACGCGTCGGGCCAGCTATCCTATGCCCCTCATATTGCCAGAATTTTATATTTTGTCTCGAGATTTTTATTTTTCATGTTCACATGCATATGTGAATAAATTGTTACTTTTTGACCTGCACCATTGGAGTGGTCTCCATTTTTTATTCCCTTCCCCGGTCTTCACCATCCTTTTTGGGAATACTGGATTATCGCGAGCCGGGCCCATCCATCCCGCTGACGGATCCAGCATACAGCTCCAGAGATCGTTGGAGTTCCTGTCCGAGGTGACTTCCCATGGGATGCAAGACCCACTATCCTTAAAGCTTGTCTGATGTGTATGCCGTACGGTAGTCACATCCACCGATTCTGGTAAGCGTACCCACGCCTTATTTCTACATCAGTCAAGTATAGATTACAATCTGTCTTCATTGAGTGGACCAACAAGATCTACACTTTGATGTTATCACTATATGGACTATATATTTTTTTGTAATTCTGTTTTACTGGAATCAACACCAGCACTAGGAGTTACTACCTCATTAGATATATTGTTTTTAGAGTGTTGGAACATTTACACTTAGCTTATACATTAGCGCTACAATTTTGGATCCTACGTATTTTGACTTTGTTTGTTTTGTTTGTTGGCAGCTTTTGTATAACCCAATTGAATAGCGCGGTGTTTTCCCAATTTTATTTCAAGTACTGACAGCCTTTGCAGCTGGTAACTTGTAGTTCTCAATGATCTATCAGGGCACTAGTGAGCGCTCTAGGTAGGTAAAGTGGTAGTAAAGTCCTGGTTGTAAATGACAAAAATGGGCCCCTTGCAGGTTTAAGACATAATGTATTGTGCATACTAGTACATTATGACAGACTTACCTGGAAACGGAGCCCTCCAGCACTGAGCTGTCACCACTCCCCCGTGCTTCCATCTTTACCCGGAATTTTTCATCTGTCCCTAAGTGCTGCACCTGTGATGATGCACGACATTCTCAGCCTGTCATTGGTTTGTACACCCGTCCGGTCCGCAGCTGAACCTGAACACCTGGCCGCACCACCACAGAAATACTGATCTGGGTTATGAACAACTGTGTGAAGGAGCCATTCATTGTCTTATTCAACTGAATGGAATGAACACCCTAAGGGTCCATGTACACCAGGGGTCTCAAACTAGCGGCCCTCCAGATGTTGCGGAACTACAAGTCCCATCATGCCTCTGCCATGCCTGTAACTGTCAGCCTTGCAATGCCTCATGGGAATTGTAGTTCCGCAACAGCTGGAGGGCCACCAGTTTGAGACCCCTGATGTACACGATACTGATGTATGAACACCGGATCTCCCTGGTAGAAAGTTCCTGCATAAATTTTTTTTTTTTTTTTTTTTTACTGATCTAAATGCTGCTCTAGTTTACTGATTTGTACAGCGAAGGGCTGCATTCAGATCCGTAAGAAATTGGCAGAATGCCTAAAAACATGGTGATTTTGGTGCCCGTATGCAAGAGCCCTACTTTTTATTTATTTATTTATTTATTTATTTATTTATTTATTTATTTATTTATTTATTTATTCAGCTGGCCCCGCCTTCAGCCTCTATTCTGGTCTATGTGATAAAGCTCCCTCTCATATCCCGGGGCATTACTTTCACCATTCGAGTAAATAGATGCAGTGTCGGATCACACACACAGACAGATCTGGTCCTGTGTCTGTGTGCACGTTCCTCTATGAATGGTGGAAGGTAATAATACCTCCTGAGATATGTGATGTCCGTATTCCAGGAGGCAATACTCTCCTCCACGCATAGAACAATATGTACACCGACACAGTATTTATGATGTAAGGGAGATGATGGAGAACGATTATCTCTATAAAGGAGAGGGAGCGGTAAGTGTAATATATGACACCTACCTCCTATGCTCTCACTTCCTGGATGCAGATCTCAAAAATACTGTTACCAGAATGGCACCGGTGGGGTAG
>CM053029.1:545533577-545563577 GCA_028564925.1 Lithobates sylvaticus
AATAAAATGTATATTATATATATATATATATATATATATATATATATATATATATATATATATATATATTTATATATATATATATATATATATATATATATATATAGGTCCTTCTCAAAAAATTAGCATATTGTGATAAAGTTCATTATTTTCTGTAATGTACTGATAAACATTAGACTTTCATATATTTAAGATTCATTACACACAACTGAAGTAGTTCAAGCCTTTTCTTGTTTTAATATTGATTATTTTGGCATACAGCTCATGAAAACCCAAAATTCCTATCTCAAAAAATTAGCATATTTCATCCGACCAATAAAAGAAAAGTGTTTTTAATACAAAAAAAGTCAACCTTCAAATAATTATGTTCAGTTATGCACTCAATACTTGGTCGGGAATCCTTTTGCAGAAATGACTGCTTCAATGCGGCGTGGCATGGAGGCAATCAGCCTGTGGCACTGCTGAGGTGTTATGGAGGCCCAGGATGCTTCGATAGCGGCCTTAAGCTCATCCAGAGTGTTGGGTCTTGCGTCTCTCAACTTTCTCTTCCCAATATCCCACAGATTATCTATGGGGTTCAGGTCAGGAGAGTTGGCAGGCCAATTGAGCACAGTAATACCATGGTCAGTAAACCATTTACCAGTGGTGTTGGCACTGTGAGCAGGTGCCAGGTCGTGCTGAAAAATGAAATCTGCATCTCCATAAAGCTTTTCAGCAGATGGAAGCATGAAGTGCTCCAAAAATCTCCTGATAGCTAGCTGCATTGACCCTGCCCTTGATAAAACACAGTGGACCAACACCAGCAGCTGACATGGCACCCCAGACCATCACTGACTGTGGGTACTTGACACTGGACTTCAGGCATTTTGGCATTTCCCTCTCCCCAGTCTTCCTCCAGACTCTGGCACCTTGATTTCCGAATGACATGCAAAATTTGCTTTCATCCGAAAAAAGTACTTTGGACCACTGAGCAACAGTCCAGTGCTGCTTCTCTGTAGCCCAGGTCAGGCGCTTCTGCCGCTGTTTCTGGTTCAAAAGTGGCTTGACCTGGGGAATGCGGCACCTGTAGCCCATTTCCTGCACACGCCTGTTCACGGTGGCTCTGGATGTTTCTACTCCAGACTCAGTCCACTGCTTCTGCAGGTCCACCAAGGTCTGGAATCGGTCCTTCTCCACAATCTTCCTCAGGGTCCGGTCACCTCTTCTCGTTGTGCAGCATTTTCTGCCACACTTTTTCCTTCCCACAGACTTCCCACTGAGGTGCCTTGATACAGCACTCTGGGAACAGCCTATTCGTTCAGAAATTTCTTTCTGTGTCTTACCCTCTTGCTTGAGGGTGTCAATGATGGCCTTCTGGACAGCAGTCAGGTCGGCAGTCTTACCCATGATTGCGGTTTTGAGTAATGAACCAGGCTGGGAGTTTTTAAAAGCCTCAGGAATCTTTTGCATGTGTTTAGAGTTAATTAGTTGATTCAGATGATTAGGTTAATAGCTCGTTTAGAGAACCTTTTCATGATATGCTAATTTTTTGAGATAGGAATTTTGGGTTTTCATGAGCTGTATGCCAAAATCATCAATATTAAAACAAGAAAAGGCTTGAACTACTTAAGTTGTGTGTAATAAATCTAAAATATATGAAAGTCTAATGTTTATCAGTACATTACAGAAAATAATGAACTTTATCACAATATGCTAATTTTTTGAGAAGGACCTGTATATATATATATATATATATATATATATATATATATATATATATTTTTTTTTTGTTGGTGTGATGGGAGGATGGGGATGTGCAGATAGGACTGTTATATGCCTACTTATGCAAAAAAGTCCCCTTGTCTGAGAGAAGTAATGGCAGATCTATTTGATTCCATCAGGAATATCAGTACGGAAAAATCTGTTAACATATTTTAAATCCAATATTGGGCAGATGCACCCATTTGATTTTAGGACTGAATAGGTTTCATTAGAAAACATTCTTTTGACTGTACTAAAACGTTAAAAAAAACACCTCAACCAACTGCCTGAAGTTGGTGCAAGGCTGTGATTAGATCTGCTTTCATTTGTTCTGAGACTGGCAGATTAGTAGGGGAAAAAAAGGGGCAGAAATAGAAATTTCTATTATTCTGTATCCTCTTGAAATTAGAGATTTGACCTAGAAGTCCAGAAGTGAACTCACAATGCTCTCTTGGTCTGAGGGTCCAAGTGTGGGACTTTAGGGTGCCAATCTTCTCCTGAGGAAGGAATATTCTGGCCTGGGCTGTTTTCAGAATAATACCAAAAAGGTACTTCAAGCAGGACGGGAGCTGGGAAAAAAAAAAACTTTGGAAAGCTCATTATCCATAGGCTTAAAGGAAACAAATTATCTTTCAGTTATGGCTGAGGCGTCCTTCTGTAGAAGGTTGTCCAGGTAAATTGACAAGAATGCCCAGGGTTTGTAGAAGAGCCAAAAGCAGGGCAAGCAAATTGAAAATGCTGGTCTCCGACAGCAAAACATGGAAAGCGTTGTGTGATGGGAAAATGAGGATGTACAGTTGTGCTCATAAGTTTACATACCCTGGCATAATTTATGATTTCTTGGCCATGTTTCAGAGAATAAGAATGATAACACAAACTTTTCTTTCACTCATGGATAGTGTTTGGCTGAAGCCATTTATTATCAAATCAACTGTGGCTTTCTTCTGGTGACTCAACCTTGCAGCCCATCTTTCTTCAAGTGCCTCCTTATTGTACATCTTGAAAACAGCTACACCACATGTTTTCAGAGAGTCCGTATTTCTTCTGAAGTTCTTTGTGGGTTTTTCTTTGCATCCCAAAAAAATTTCTGGCAGTTGTGGCTGAAATTTTAGTTGGTCTACCTGACCATGGTTTGGTTTCAACAGAACCCCTCCTCATTTTCCACTTCTTGATTAGAGTTTGAACACTGCTGATTGGCATTCTCAATTCCTTGGATAGCTTGTTATATCCCTTTACTGTTGTATACCTTTTCCCACAGATCCTTTGACAATTCTTTTGCTTTCCCCATGACTCAGAATCCAGCAACGTTAGTGCAGCACTGGATGAAAGATGTAAGGGTCTGTCAGGAGTCCAGAAACTCATTGACCTTTTATACTCACACACTAAATTACAAGCAAACAAATCACAGGTGAGGGTGATTACCTTTAATAGCCATTCAACCCTCCTTGTGTCAACTTGTGTGCATGTTATTAGGCCAAAATCATCAGGGTATGTAAACTTTTGACCAGGGTCATTTGGGTAGTTTCTGTTTTCATTATGATTTAAAAAAAGTAAACACAGTCGATTGATAATAAATGGCTTCAGCCAAACACTAAGCATTTTAATTTTTTTTATGGCTGGACTAGATGGACTTGTGTCTTTTTTTCAACCTGACTAACTATGCAACTATGTAAACACTAACCATGAGTGAAAGAAACGTTTGTGTTATCATTCATATTCTCTGAAAAATGGTAAGAAATCGTAAATTATGCCAGGATATGTAAACTTATGAGCACAACTGTATGTCTAGTGATGCAGGAAATTCCCCTTTTCAGAGAAGCAATAGTAAATAGATTGTGTGGATTTCATTCAGAACTTTGGAGTTTAAATCCAGTATTGGATGAAGGTTCCCATTAAGTTTTGGGATCCTGACTAGGTTAACGCTGCTTTCCTTTTTTCGGAGGCTGGCAGATTGGAAGGTAAAATTTGGAGAGGGGGCAAAGAAATTATATTATTTTGTGCCCCTCTGAAATTACAGATGGGACCCAGAGGTCTGGGATGTCCCAGGTCCAGATTGGAGCAAACTCCAACAAATGTTCCTCAGCTCAGAGGAGTGGAGTGCGCCTTCATCATGAGGAGAGTTTCTTGGTAGACTTGGTGGGCTAAATGGACCACAGCTTGTGACAAAAGGAAGCATTCAGCCTTGATCTGGATGTTAATGCCTGTGGAGAATGAAAAGGTTCCTTTCGCTGAGTAGAAGTAGAAGCCCTAGGAGTTGGGCACCCAAGCTTTTTCTTGTGGGGTAGAAGTACCTTTCCCCCAGTGACTTCTTTGATTAATTTATCAAAGTATTCACCAAAAAGATGTTCACCATCAAATGGAATGTATAGAAGCCATTTCTTACAAGCCTGTTCAGCAGACCAACTTTAAGCCACAAAATATTGCACAAATGCGGAGACAAGAGAACTTTTTGAAACTTGGCAAATTACATTCTCAGAAAAGAACACAAATAAACAAGGCTGAAGACATCAACTGTAATTGTCCTAAGAGAGCAGGGTCATCAAAAACAGGTGTCTGGTCTCGGTTCACTTGTCTTGTCCAGTTTGCAAAAGTCTGGCAAATAGACATGGCAACAATTACCGGCTGCATAGCTGGACCTGTAAGAGCAAATTAAGCCTTTGAGAGAGCTTCAAAACACCAATCAACAGAATCTTTAAATGGGAACTGTAATGTGTTTAAGAACTGAAATGGCAGGATCCCCTAATAGAACAGTCCTTTCTTTTTTAAATATTTTTCCATTGGATACATTTCAGCAAAAAGCTTAAGAGTGAAAACCCTCTTAGGGTTGAGCAAGTCCTGATAAAGTGCACAATCATGCATGTATGAGAAAAGTCTTTAGACTTAGTCAGGTCTCTTAAGCCTCATATAAACGATCTGATTTTCTGAAGACAAAACCTCAGACTTTTGTCCGAAGGCGTGTGCCTGGGTTTTGTCTTGCATACAAACGGTACACAATTGTTGGCCAACAAACACGAATGTAGTCACGTACTACGAGTCGAAAAAGAGTAAGTTCAATTGTCAGGCGCCACCCTTTGTGCTCCTTCTGCTAAATTTGTGTTAGTAGAAGTTTGGTGAGTGTTGATTCACGCTTTTCATTTCGCAATTTTCAGTTAATTTCTGAACGGCTGTTCGTCAACCAGCCATGTTGCAGAATCAGAGGCGATGACGTATTATTTATTATTGGCCTTGGAGTTATTGCTTTGACCCAAGTCCAGTCCAGGAACAGGAGGAGGGGGATTTCTTGGACCAAAAATTGGTTGGTTTATTAATCGTGTCTAATTATGTCATATGCCTTTGTTGCGGGAGCTCCAGGAGAATAATCCAGATGATTTTAGGAATACTCCTGATGACGGACCCCTGCTTTCACCAACTCTTGGCATTGTTGACCCCCTATATTAAGAAGCAGGACACATGCATGAGGCTTTTATTAAATGTTTTGGTTGAATAATAATGATTTGATTGGTTATATTTTTGGATGCATAGAATGCACTTTTTCGTTCTATATGCAGATAGCATATCTAATTTTATTTGTTTTCTTTTTTTAATGCACAATAAAAAAAATTGTGGAGAATACTATTTGGCTATGTGTTTTACTTCAAATGACAGTTTGGAAGTAGGAAGTTACATTTTAAAAAATACAATGTAAAATTAACAAAGGAACACCAACATAGTTGTATCTTTGATCTTAAAAAATATGGGATAATGGTGTTGTGGTAAAGTGTTGTGGTAACTTGCACCAAAAAAGAAAACAAAAAAAAAAGCATAAATAAAATATTATTCTTGATATATTCTTGATAGAAAAAAAAATGCCTTTGAAAATTTGTTTGCCATAAACTCCATCAGTATCACCAGCAAAGCAGCTTCATTATTACCCCATTAAAGAAGAGCAGAATGTGCGCTGCATTTCGAGATTTCATAATTTCGCGTGACGAATGTTAATTCTCCATTACGAACGCTAGCTTACAAGACAGTCTTTGCTTCCGAGCATGCGTGTTTGTACTTTGGACTTTTGTACACATGCTCTGAAAATCCGACAACAGACATTTGTGGAAAATTTTAAAGCCTACCATCTAACATTTGCCCACAGAAATTTGGCCAGATGGAGCATACAAACGGTCGGATTTTCCGCCAACAGCCTGTCATCACACAATTCCCGTTGGAAAATCCGATCATGTGTACGAGGCTTTAGTACCCATATGAACTTGTTTTGGCTGTGGAAAATCAGGTGCTATTAGGCAAAGACTAATGGGCACCGCGTCATTTAGTATGTTCGCAGTAGAAAGCAATTGGCACAAGGCTGTAGGTTATACCCATTGGCGTCCGCAGGTAGGGGCAAGGGGGGTCAAGTGCCCCCCCCCTGGAATCAGGGATCGGATCTTAAATTCAGCACAGTTGTGTCTGTCGAGGTGCCGCACCCGGGTGCCACCCACCAGTGGGGTGACACCATTAAGGTGCTGTCAAGTGTAGTGTGACTTTGGGCTCTTTTCCCTGCTCAGTCCAGCAGAGAACTTGGCGGTGCTGTGACGGAAGAATGGCGAGCTGCGGGCTATCAGAGGTTTCCCCCACTCGCCCCACCCATTCTTCTGTCAGGGAGAAGAGATGGCGGCTCTCACCAGGTTTCCCACCCAGCTTCCTGCCCTGCTCCGTTCCTTCCCTATTGGCCATAACTGAGGGCCAATCAAAGGCGACTAGGAGAGGCAAGCTTCATGGGACAGGTAGTCCCAAAAGATTGGCGGCTCCATTTTCCACAGGGAGGAGGCTACAGCTCGATCAAGAAAGATTGAGAGACTGCAGCCTGGAAAGAAGCTGAGGGAGAGAGTGCTACAGGATGAGGAGTGTGCTGGGCCACAAAAGAGAGTCATGCTGTCCAGCACCACCAGAGAGAGAGCCACACTGGTTAGCACCACCAGAGAGAGAAAGACTGAGCCACTACCAGGGTACAGACATGCTACACTACTGACCAGTGTTGCCCCCGGGGAACCCAGAGTGAACGATCGTCCGGCCGGAGTGATTACTGCTGTAGTTTCGCTGGGTCTGGTAAAAGAGCCTGTTGGCCATTACCCATTACTTATCCTAGGGACTGTAATACGTCTGCAGACTCTGACCATAATAATGTGATAATGACATTGACGAAAAGGGGCGGTGCATGGGTGACCCTATAATTATGCCCCCCCCTGAAAAAAGTTACGCGGACGCCCATGCTTGTACGTCACATAAATGCAAAAGAGATGGAAAATCATCTGCAGTCTTGGAACAAAATTAGGGTCCTCAATACCTTTCTCCATAATATCTTCAAGTAAAGGAGGTTCCGTAAAAGGATCAGAGGGAATAGAGAACATGTAGAATTTCTAGCCTTTGGAAACTGAAGGTTCTAGAAGTGCAAGAGTTTTCCGAAGAGTCAGACTGTGGAGGAGCGGTGTCAATAAAGCATATTGCTTTGGAACAAGGGAGCACCCACCGCCATGAGCAATGTTCTGTTTCCTGTAGGTGGTTTTTAATGTTATTTGGGGCCTTTAGTCCTAGCTCTTTTGTGATTGTAATCTGCCATTGCTAGTAAGATAGCTATGAAGTGCAGAATAGGGGTTTGTGTGTGTAGCGCCACCACCGAAGGAGTATATTATGTTCTAGCTCTCAAACCCAAGAACAGTCTCAGCCCCTCTGACACACCCAGTAAACAGTGTTACTGCAGACACAATAGTAAATAGACACAAACCGTGGTAAACCAGAAAGTATTTTTTTAGTGAAATGCCCCATACACACGGTCGGATTTTCCGATGGATTCTGTCCTATCGGACAATGTTGTCGGAAATTCCGACCGTGTGTGGGCACCATCGGACAGTTTCCATCGGATTGTCCGACGGACAAAGTTCTATCTCCTGCTGGATAGATTTTTCGACAACAAAGTCCGATCACACCAATTCCGATCGTGTGTATCGAATTCCGACGGACAAAGTGCCATGCATGCTCAGATCACATTACAAGACCAAAGCTATTGGCTACTAGCCTCTACGTAGTCCCGTCGTACGCAACAAACGTCACCACGTTCAGAATGATCGGATTTTTCGACAACAAAGTCCGACCGTGTGTATGCAACACCAGTGTCGGACTAAATCCGTCGGACAAAATCCGATGGATTTTGTGGTCGGATTTTCCGACCGTGTGTATGGGGCAGAAGACTTTCTTTTAGCATAAAGCAAACAGTAATAATATAAACAAGTGATAATTAAATATAAGCCAAATAAATCATAAGTCTCTTTCACTGAAAGATTAATAGCAATGAAATTCAGCAAGATAAACTGACTACTTTTAGGGAACTCATTAAGGCAAATAACCATAAAAGACCATAAAAAAAAGGAGGAGGGCAGAGGAATGACCAGATGCGTGTCAGATCACTCTTCTATTCCCTGACACCAGAGTCCCAAAGAACCACAAACACTGTAAGGAGTTAAATTCAAATAGCCTTTAAGTACTTAGACCCACTCTTTTAGTAGACTGAGTCCTGGGTGAAAGTATGGGCCCTTATGGCACCAATGGCTTTAATTTCTTGTGGGGGGAGATAATATGTTGTAGTCTCTTAGAAGAAAGGAAGGCCTTGCCCCTTCAGCTAGATCTTTTTATTGGTGTGCTTGAAGTGACTTGACAAAACAGGGTGAATTAAAGTATGCTTGAGGTGTCCTGGTAAGCAAGGTGCTATAAAGTATGTAGTGGTGTCCTGAAAGCAGGAGAAACACTGTCATTGCTCCGCAAAGAGTAAATGTACCAAAGGGTCTCTCTCAAGCTTAGTTAGAGTGACAAGATAATGGAGGCTGCATGCAGTGTCCTTTGTTATATGGGCAAGTGCTTGCTCACCAATCCTTAGACACAGAGGCCCAAGCTGAAAAATAGAGCAGAAGCAGGCTCGTGCAGGTTGCCCGACTGGCCATCTGGTGACTGAAGTGCCCAGCGATGTCTGTACGGTCACCCACATGGCAGATAGGGTGCCTGAGGCTGTGGGTCTGCATCCAACCATGGAACTGCTGGTGGGAAACGGTCACAATGGCTCTGTAGAGCAGCACCCTCCCCCTGCGTCCAGTCTTCTCCCTTGCCTCGTGTCATCTCTCCCCTTGCTCCCAGGCAGCCTCCTTATGTCTCTCCTCCCCTTGTCTCTCCCCTGCTGGGGTTTGTGGTCTGTCCCCAGGAATTTAACATGGGGCTGTCTGTCTTCAGGACTACATGTCCAAAGATGCTCTGCTGCTGCAGTCCTTGCTGGCCAGTGGTCCTCTCCCCCTGCCAATGAGGAAGCGGGGGACGGAGCAAAGTGGGCGGCAGTCCTAATCCACCCCGCTCTCTCTGTGCAGTGTGAGAAAGAGAGGGAAGGGGAGGAAATCCCCCACAGCTGCTGACAGTCTGTTTCTCTCCCCTTCTCTGTCAGTATCAGCTCTGCTGCTTGTGCCTTGTAGCAGCGACGGCTGTGTGGGAGGGGAATCAGCACCCGCTACATGTGCTTGGAGAAAGAAGTCGGCAGCAAGAATGCAGCAAAGTGCTGTGTGCATTCTCCATTGAACAGGTTAGAGCCATCATCTAGGTGTGACACAGTTCCCTCATCCTTCTTAGCCTAAGGGGTTGATTTACTAAAGGCAAATCTACTGTGCACTACAAGTGCACTGCAAGTGCACTTTTAAGTGCAGTCACTGTAGATCTGAGGGGAAGATCTGAAATAAGGGGAAGCTCTGCTGACTTCTATCATCCAATCACGTGCAAGCAAAAATGCTGTTTTTTATTGACCTTGCATGTCCCCCTCTACAGTGCACAGTGGATTTACCTTTAGTAAGGGGGGAAAAAATTGCCACCATTTAAAATTGCACAAGCCAAGAAACAAGAAGAGTCAAAATGGCAGACATTACTACAATACGTTGAATAGATTCCAAATCCTCTGCTCTATAAACGACATACTGCAAATTGTGTTATTAAATGCCAGGAACTGGTGTTAATATACAGGGAAATCCAGTCTTACCTTAATCGACAATGCTGGGCCTCCTATGCCCCGTACACACGAGCAGATTTTCCCATCAGAAAAAAACTTGGATGGTTTTTCCGACGGGATTCCGCTCAAGCTTGGCTTGCATACACACGGTCACACAAAAGTTCTCTGAACCTTCGACCGCCAAAAACGCGGTGATGTACAACACTACGACGAGCTGAGAAAATTAAGTTCAATGCTTCCGAGTATGTGTCAAATTGTTTCCGAGCATGCGTAGGAATTTTGCGCGTCAGAATTGCTACAGACAATCGGAATTTCCGATCGGAACTTTTTACGACCGAAAAATAGAGAACCTGCTCGTAATCTTTTGCTGGCTGGAATTCCGCCAGCAAAAGTTTGATGGAGCATACACACGGTCGGCATTTCCGACCAAAAGCTCACATCAGACTTTTGCTTTGGGAATTTCCAATCGTGTGTACGGGGCATTAGAGTTCCAGGCTTCCCCCACCACGGTGGGCATATCCCCAGATGGGATTTCAGAATCAGAGCCATAGAAATAAACCATGGCTCTGGACCTGTATAGCACCTTGCAGCCAACTTCACACATTGCACTTTGTGCCAAGATGAGCATCTAACACAGGATTCAGTGCCCAGAGTGAACATTGCAGCCTGGCCCAATGCGGGTAACTGATTCAGGAACTACTAGACGGCCCAAGACAATAAGCAGTCTGATAAGTGCTTCAGTTGAAAACAATTCATTGGTTTAAAAAGGAACGAATTCTGAGGAGAACTGGTCCATCACCTAAGGACAAAAAACTGGAGCCTCAGAGTGGATGGGGTTTTATGGGTATGCTCTTGCAAGTTTTTTGCCAATGTCCAATCACCTGACCTGTAGCCAGCATATACAGTGAACCTATGGTCTAAGAATACCAGTCCTCTGCCCTGTACTGTACAATTAGGATAATCCCGTTTTTTTTTCTTTATGTATATATATATATATATATATATAAAAATAATGGGAAAAATACCACTTTTATTCCAAATTTTCTTTAAGCTATTTTTTTCAAAATAGTTATGTTAGAATTGACATTGCTGTGTAGAAGATGGCCCAGTAGCATGCAGCAGAAAACAGGTTAACCTGAACAATAGCATACAAGTACTGTCCTTGTCAAGAGCGAAGAGACTGAAAATTAGCAAAATTGCCAGGGGCCATTTCAAACTGACAGATGAAAATCATGATTATTGCAGCAGACGGCTAATACTTGCTCAAACAGGGATGAGGAAACAAAAATAAAAAATCTTACACAGGAAGTTCGAGCTTCTGTAGACAGGTAGGTTTACTGCATTAGGAAGCTGAGGAAATATTTTATGGAATTTAGTTAAATATTTTCAAATGTATTTTTTAAATTTTTGTAATAACACAGTTCAGTGTTAATAACTAAAGTGATTCTAAAAAAAGGTAATTTTTTTCGTTGTACTTACCTGCTCTGTGCAATGGTTTTACACAAAGCAGTCCTGATCCTCATCTTCTCAGATCCCCCACTGGCACTCCTGGCCATTACATCCTTCCCCTCCGCCAAGTACCCCCATAGAAAGCCACTGCCATCTGAATCTTAAAGCGGAAAAAAACCCATCGATTTAACAGTTTGAAAAAAACTGTTACATTTCCGGCATGCCGGAAATGCTAACTGTCACATTGGTTGTACTCTCAACCAAACTGTCAAACCATCCAATGGCTGGTGTCATAACTGATCACATGTGCAGCTTCATGGCAGTTAAAGATTAAACGGAGGCCAAGATGGCAGCTTCCTTGGCTGAAAACGATAGGAGGGTTTACTTCCACTTTAACAAAAACAGGGCGGCTCGGCTCCTCCCCTACTCCCTCCTCACTGGCTATGATTGACAGCAGCGGGAGCCAATATGTAAAACAGTGTTCAAACCACACATGTGAGATATCGCCGCAATCGTTAGAGCGAGAGCAATAATTATAGCACTAGATCTCCTCTAAGGCACATGGCTGAATTTGTAAAGAATTTTCTTTTAAAAATCAGAAAAATTGTTAGTTTTGTGATCCGATGGTGCCACCATTGATTTCGAAATTTGACCAACCAAGCCTTCAGTTTCACCTCATGTTGCTACAGAAAATAATTTTCCTGGCTGGGAATCTTCTTTTATTGCACATGCACATTTCTTTTTCAAATACATTTCTCGCACAATTCTCCCATCATTGATTAGAAAATCATTAGTTTTAAAAAAAAATCCAACATGTCCGATTCCTCAAATTCGGTGGCCGCACGAAAATCGTCTGTTGCTGCAGCCCACTAATGGTGCGAAATACGAATGAAAATTCTTAGATAAGATTTTTGAAAGAAAATTCTTTCGAAATTCGACACATGTATGGCCTGCCTAACTCTAAACTGGTAACCTGTAGACATTTTTAAACGTCGCCTATGGAGTTTTTTAAGTACCAAAGTTTGTCGCCGTTCCACGAGTGTGTGCAATTTTAAAGCATGACATGTTAGGTATCAATTTACTTGGCGTAATATTATCTTTCACATTATAGAAAAAAATTGGGCTAACTTTACTGTTTTCTTATTTTGTTAATTCAAAAAATTGCATTTTTTCCCCAAAAAAATATTATTATTATTATTAGAATACACGATTTATATAGCGCCAACAGTTTACGCAGCGCTTTACAATGTATAGGGGGGGACAACACAATTACAGTACAGTTCAATACAAAAAGGTACAGGAGGGCCCTGATGGTAGAGCTTACATTCCAAAGGGAGGGCCCTGATGGTAGAGCTTACATTCTAAAGGGAGGGCCCTGATGGTACAAAAGGTAATAGCGGCAGTGAATGATTTGATGGGGGTGGCTTGGGGACAATTGTTGTTAGGTGTTTGTGGGATAGGCTTCCCTGAATAAATGAGTTTTCAGGGATCTCCTAAAGGTGGGCATATAAGACCGCTGCGCAAATACGGTGTGGCATAAAGTATAGCAACACTCTCCATTTTATTCTCTAGGGTCTCTGCAAAAAAAGAAAAAGTATATATCTACATCTATATCTAGATATAGTGTGTGTGGGGGGGTTCTAAGTAATTTTCTAGCAAAAAAATTATTTTAATTTGTAAACAAGTGTGGCTGATTTACTAAAACTGGAGAGTGCAAAATCGGGTGCAGCTGTGCATGGTAGCCAATCAGCTTCTAACTTCAGCTTGTTCAATCATGCTTTGACAAAAAAAAAAACTGGAAGCTGGTTTCTATGCACAGCTGCACCAGATTTTGCACTCTCCAGTTTTAGTAAAATCAACCCCAAGGTCTCTCTCACGCTCGTGCATGGGATAAGGAAATCACCTGTCACTCACAGCAAGGGGGAAGAACAGACACCTATTTCTGTGTGTCCGTTTTTATAGGACTGAAAAAATATAAGAGGATTGCTCAGAGCTGGATTAAATCTTCATGGCAAGACTGGGCACAGATGACATGAAATCCTATACTCTACAAGGTACAAGCCTTAATTAAAACATTTTTTGGGGGGTTTACATCCACTCTGCAAGTTGTACCTATAGGTAAGCCTATAAGGCTTATCTATATGTACTGTAAATATCTCCTAAACATGCACCATTTAGGAGATATTTACTGTTTAATGCACCAATGTCATTGGCGCATGCGCTCTGAAGGAACAACCGCCCGTGCCGTTTTTTCAGGTGGAGTCCATTGCCCCCGGAAGGAAGATGGGCAATGATGGATGCGGCCTGCAGCGGGAACGACGCGGGCTTCATTTGCAGGTAAGTTTCACATAATGTTATGCCTTTACTTTGCAGGGAAGAATAAAGGAAGTATAACCCAGGGTTTATTTCCTCATTAAGTGGTTAAGAAAAATAAAAATAAAAAGTATATATTCCATAGTTTGCAGACACTACAACTTTTGCGCAAACCAATCAATATACGCTTATTGGGATTTATTTTTATTTTTTTTAACCAAAAATATGTAGCTGAATACATTTTGGCCTAAATTTGTGAAGAAATTCGACTTATTTTTTTTTTTTTTTCTTGGATATGTTTTATGCCAGAAAAGTAAAAAATATATTTTTTTCAAAATTGGTCTTTTTTTGTTTATAGCGCAAACAATAAAAAAAACGCAGTGGTGATCAAACACCACCAAAAGAAAGCTCAATCTGTGGGGGGAAAACATTTGGGTACAGCGTCGCAAGACCGCGAAATTGTCTGTTAAAGTAACGCAGTACCAAATGGTCAAAAATTGCCTGATCATGAAGGAATCTTCTGGAGCTGAAGTGGTTAAATTCTAAAGAGACCCGGACCATTCATGACAACAATAATCATCATGTACAGAAAAAGCTTCCATTGGGTAGACATCCAAAACCACTGAGACTGCTGTTGGATACCGCCATCTTGGATGCGAGGTCCGCAGCCTTAGAGCCGTCATTCAAGTGACACTTTTTAGTATTCCCCTTCCCTTCTCCCCAGCAGTGACAAAAATTATGAAAAGAAAAAAAAAGTTCTGCTGCTGCTTTCGTCAGACAGGGCTGACATTACCAGGCAAAAAACAACTGAGCGACACCTTAGACATTACAACTTGGCTGTAAACTCACAACTGACTATTAAACATTCTGTATCACCTGCAGCAATTTCTCTCTCTCCAAGACAACAAAATATATCAACAATAGTATGGCATAAGATTAAAGATAGTAAGATTACACTGGAAAGTCCGACAATGAGTCACGACTGACACATTCCCACACAGCAGATTGTGCTGCTGCAAGTCCCATAAGTCTTATTACTGTATTAACACTGACATGTACACTCACCGGCCACTTTATTAGGGACACATTGTTAGGATCCCCTTTTGCCTTCAGAACTGCCTTAGTTTTTTCGTGGCATACATTAGATAGATAGGATCACACAGTTGCTGCAGATTTGTCGGCTGCACATCCATAATGCGGATCTCATATTCCACCACATCCCAAAGGTGATCTATTGGATGAGATCTGGTGACTGTGGAGGCCATTGGAGTACAGTGACGTCATTGTCATGTTCAAGAAACTAGTTTGGGATGATTTGAGCTTTGTGACATGGTGCATTATCCTGCTGGAATTAGCTATCAGAAGATGGGTACACTGTAGTCATAGAGGGATGGACATGGTCAGCACTATTCTATACAAATCACTACCACATTACCTACAGATAAGCTAGCATGTGGTCATTTTATTATATTCTATTTAAAGTGATAGCGCCGGAGTATTCACCACAAAGTGATGGGTGCGGTTTTGTGCTGAGGGTCCAAGTGGGGGGCTTTAGGGAGGCAATCTTCTCCTGAGTAAGGCTGATTCTGGTCTGGTCTGGGCTGTGCCCAGGATTAAACCTAGATACTCCTGATGTTGTGAGGGATAGAGAGCAGACTATGGAAAGTTGATTTTCCAGCTAAATGCTTAAAATAATTAAACTGTACTTTGGATGGTGACAAAGTTATGGCTGAGGTGTCCTTCAGTAAGAGGTCATCCAGGTAACCTATGACATGAATGACTTGGGTTCAAAGAAAAGCTACCAGTTGGGCAAGCAAATTGAAAGTGCTGGTCTCCCACAGAAAAACGTAGAAAACATTTTGGGTAAGATGGGGATCTGTTGATAGGCACCTTGTATGTTTACTAAAAGCAAGAAATTCCCCTTGTGTGAGAGAAGTAATGACGGATCTCATGGATTATAATTGGTATACCAAGAAATAGGATTTACAGATTTTAGGTCCAGTATAGGGCAGATGCCCCCATTTGGTTTTGGGACTCGGAATAGGTTTGAATAGTGTCAGAAACCATGAATCAGACTGAGACAGAAGTACAGTTAAATCACACTTGTTTAATACTAATAAAAAAAAGGTAAACAGGGTAACCGTAGTCAAAACATAGCCAGAGTTCAATAACCGGATCGGATAGTCAGACAAGCCAAAACGTTAGGGAGCCAGAGAACAGCGTAGAACAGCAAGCAGGATCTGGAGCCAGAAGGAATGTCAGCCAAGCAAGTCTTTAACAGTAACACAGGAGAGCGTCTCTAGAGATGTGACCAAGGCGAAGGCAGAGCTCATCTGGACTGGACGGCTTAAGTAGGCAGGACTGACGAGCAGGATATCATCAACAGGTGAGTCACTGTGGAGAGATAGGAGCTGGCAATTAGCCAACAGCTGAGCGCCCAGCTAATAGAAGGAGCCCTGACAGATAGAAACTTTTAAACAGCGATTCTGAAGGAACTGGTGCAACCACCCTCTGTGTTTGAAGTTGGTGCAAGGTGGTAAATAAACCTTCCTTTGTTCTCAGGTTGGCAGATTAGGAGGTAAAAAAAGTGAGGAGGGGGCAGGCACCATAGTTCTATTTTGTACCCCTTTGAAATTACAGATTGGGCCCAGTGGTCTGGGACATCCCATGTCCAGATTGGTGCCAACAGACTTCCCTCAACTCTGAGGAGTGGGGGTTACCTCTTCATTGTGAGGAGGGCTTCTGGAAAGGCTTGGTGGGCTTAATGTTCCTTTTAGCTTAGTAGAGGTAGAAGCTATAGCAGTCAAAGATTTAGGCTTTTGCTTGTGGGGTGGAAGCACTTTTGCCCCAGTGACTTATTTAAAAGGGTAACTGCACTTTTGTGGGAAAAACAAATAGCAAATAAAAAAAAATATAGCATATATAAATTGCTACAAAAGTCATATTGTATTTGAATGTTATTAAAAGTACCTTTTTTCAAACTGCAGTACTGTAATATTCTGTAAAACGCAATGGAATATGGCAGCCTGTAGGTGTTCTGTACACAGATGGTGTATGGAACACCCCCAGAAATGTCATCTCCCTTTTGTGTGATTGGCTTCCTGATTCTCCCACTAGTCTTCACTAAGATACAAGTCAGGTTTTGGGCACCCCCTGCAACAAAAATGTAATTTTGGTGAGATACTCCCAAAAGGGAAATCGCATCTAAAAAGGGATTCAGACCCTGTTGCTTTCCTAATTAGAACCCTGCAAGTGCAGCAGCTGATTGATAATTTTAAAGTCACTCCCCTTCACATTCACTTTGCACATAGACACAAACAACTATTTCTTCAGAATAACAAAAGGTAGGAATCTTTAACAGTTTGTTAAAATCCCTGCAATGTACATAGATCACCCAGAGGGTAATGTTTTTTTTCACAGCAAAAGTGGAGTTACTGGAATGAAATGGTGTGTGTAGAAGACATTTCTGACAAAACTGTTCAGCAGATCGATTTTTTTTGCCTCAAAATCCTGCATGTGTGCATAGAGATAAGAGAGGCTTAGTAAATTACATTCTTAAGAGCATCAACACAAAACAATTAGGCCTCTTTCACACGGGGCGGATCAGTGCTGATCCGCCTCGTGGATATCCGCTTGCTCAGCGGGGATCGCCGGAGCGATCTCCGCTGAGCAGGAAGATGACAGGTCTGTCTCTGCACACTGTGCAGGGATGGACCTGTCAGAGCGCCGCTCTCCCCTATGGGAGATCGGGTGACGACGGACCGCAGAGTCCGTCGTCACCCGATCCAATGACGGATGGAAAAATAAGTTTTTCCTTCGTCAAAATTTTTCGGATCGGAGCGGGTCGGATGTCAGCGGACATGTCACCGCTGACATCCGACGCTCCATAGACTTCTAAGGAGCATCCGCTCAGGTCCGCCTGAAAAACTGACAGGCAGGTCTGAACGGATTGGCCATGTGAAAGAGGCCTTAGGCCCCTTTCACACGATCGGACCGTTCAGATCCGCCTGTCAGTTTTGACGGCGGACCTGAAAGGGCGCTCCATGTTAGTCTGTGGAGCTTTGGATGTCAGCGGAGACATGTCCGCTGACATCCGACCTGGTCAGATCCGCCAAAAGCAGACGTATGTCTCTATGTCCAGATCCATCACTGGCGGATCGGATCGGGTGAGATCTGATGAAAACGGACACGGCTGTCCGTTTTCATCCGATCTCTCCATAGAGACCAGCGGCGCTGGACAAGCCCCTCCCCACTCAGTGAGCAGAGAGGGACCTGTCATCCGCCGGCTCAGCGGAGATCAACGGAGAGATCTCCCGCTGAGCCGGGGGACAGAGGCGGACTCTGTGCAAGCGGAGTCCGCCTCGTGTGAAAGGGGCCTTAGGCTGAAGGCATCAGCTGTAGTTGTTCTAATAGAGAAGGGTCTTCAGAGACAAGTTCCTGGCCTCGGTTTATTTGTTAGTGTTAATATACAGAGATACCCCATCTTCCCTTATTGACTACGCTGGGCCTATTAGAGATCCAGGCTTTACCTGTCTTGGTGCATACCCCCGAAGGGGTCCTCAGGGTCCGGGAGCCTGTGATGACTTAATTTCACACGTTGCACTTTGTGACAAAGAAAGCACCCAATGTAGGATCCAGAGCCCAAAGCAAACATCATAGGCTGATCCCACACAGGATAACCAATGTGGAAACTGGTAGGTAGCCCAAGGCAACAAGCAGTCAGATCTTAATAGAATCTTAAAGTGTAACTAAAGGCAAAACCTTTTTTTTTTTGTAGTTTTGGAGAGTGGAGAGGGACCCCTGGATAAAAAAAAGTTTTGCCTTCACTTACACTTTAAATATATATTAACATTATAGATAATGGGCATGCATAAGTGCATAAGGCACATTATACCAAAAATGTATCACAATTTATCACAATGTTCCCTAAAATAAGGCCATGCAAGACTCACTTTTACAACTGACCATCACGGAATGAGGTCAATCATTTATTATCAGAAGTATCACTTATAAGAATAACTGTACAACACATAAGCTAATCAGCAAACAAGACTTAAAAAAAAAAAAAACACAAAACATTACAATCACCAAGGTATACCTAAAGGCAATTTTCTTTGTTTCTGATTCTGAGTGGAGTGGGATTAGAACACCTGCCACATCTAAGATGTTGGTCTGATTCAAGGCCCATTTGTTGTTTGGCCTCATCTTAGAACATGACCGAACATAAACTATGAGGGACTCTTCATAGTTGACCACCTTGGCACAGTTTTTCATACCAACTAATGGACTTTCCATGGGACACTGGCTAAAAGCCCCTTCCTTCATTTATGTTCACGTTGCCATTTTCCTATATACTGACTATGACGACCGTTCCTTATTGTACTTGATTTTGCTATTTTATAATGTTTTCGTGTAACTTGAAATCTTAATAAAAAGATTGAAACAGAACACTTGCTAGATTGTATTGCTGTCTGTGCCCTCATTAAGGAGATTGACCCTCTCCATTTGTCCCATTTACCCTCATCACCGAACATGAAAGACAATCCCAAATATTGGGTTTTCCCCAGAGCAGTAATGGGGACAACAGTTCTGGTGCTGAACAGGGATTCCTTCAATTCGGAGGAATTTCCTCTTGCTTGCTTCTGGCTTCCATTATTGACTATGGGAGAAATCTCTCCAATAGGACATAGATGGTAAAAATGATAGGGGCTATGCAGAAAAAAAATAAAAATAAATCCATTTAGTTCTACTTTGAAATAAGTCACCACTCTCTTCTGCAACAGAAACTACCAGCGTTAAATTTCCAGAGACTTAACGATCAGTGGAGGGAACATTCAAAGTCTCGCCTATTCTTACATAAAGGCCTGTCCTTCATTGGACTTTATGCATCAGGCGAGCCTACGCAACCAACTTGTGAAACACAGTCTTTGAAAATAGTTTGTATATTGATGATAAACGGTTACATCACCAAGGATGGACAATGTAAACCAACAGTGGATTCAAGCATCACTTCTGATGAGAATTAAGGCCAAGTTTAAAGTTAAAATCAACTTTACTGTATAAAATGTTAGGAAAGTTTAGTGTAAAATATTTTTTTTATTGAAATTACAATCACCTTTGTTTGGAAAGCTCTGTGTGATCTCCCTTCAAGAACTGAGACCAACAACTGCCCATCCAGAGGTTGGAGTTTTACAGATGTACTTGTAAAGCACTGTTAACCCTGGCACTACTGCCCAGATGAAAGAGCGGAATGTTGGTCTTGGAAGCATGTTATGCACATGAGAATTACACAAAAAAAAACCCCAAAAAAATTACCTCTACCCACTCCACCATATCCTTTCTGCCTATAATTGAAGCTTCTACTTTTTACCTAAAGGATTTTCCATCATGGTGGCCAAGAGGTTAGCGCTTCTTCTTAGCAGCACTAGGGTTATTTTGAATCCAAACCACGGCACTACGTGCCTAGGGTTTGCATGTTCTCCCTGTGTCTGCGTGGATTTCCTCTCACACTCAACATGCTGGTAGGTTAATTGGCTCCTGTCTAAATTGGTCCTAGTATGTGTATGTATGAATGTGGAATGGGGACCTGTAAGGAAAGCTCTGCTGGGCCTAGTGGTTCTCCACCGCTGCGATTGCGTGTGCGGGCTCGAACGGGTGCGCGGGCTACTGCGCATGCGCGGAATCGAACGGGTGCGCGCGCGCGGTCTCGAACGGGCGCGCGCACGGTTACTGGCGCCAGGCGGGCTATTTAAACCAGCCATCTCCATGCAATCCTTGCTGCCTGATCTACAGCGTTCCGTGTGTTAATCCTGTACTTCTCTGTATCTGCACCAGTGACCCGGCTTGTCTACCTACCTGCTCTGCTTCCTGCCTGCCCCGATCCCGGCTTGCCCACGACTATTCTCTGGCTTATCCCTGGCTTATCCGCAGTGTGTCCTCTGTTACCAAACCCGGCTTGTCTGACCTACCTGTGCACCTGTCCTGTAGTCCGCTGCATACCTGCCAGTTCCTGTTGTCTGCTGGTTCCTGTAGTCCGCTGCATACCTGCCAGTTCCTGTTGTCTGCTGGTTCCTGTAGTCCGCTGCATACCTGCCAGTTCCTGTTGTCTGCTGGTTCCTGTAGTCCGCTGCATACCTGCCAGTTCCTGTTGCCTGCTGGTTCCTGTAGTCCGCTGCATACCTGCCAGTTCCTGTTGTCTGCTGGTTCCTGTAGTCCGCTGCATACCTGCCAGTTCCTGTTGCCTGCTGGTTCCTGTAGTCCGCTGCATACCTGCCAGTTCCTGTTGTCTGCTGGTTCCTGTAGTCCGCTGCATACCTGCCAGTTCCTGTTGCCTGCTGGTTCCTGTGGTCCGCTGCATACCTGCCAGTTCCTGTTGTCTGCTGGTTCCTGTAGTCCGCTGCATACCTGCCAGTTCCTGTTGTCTGCTGGTTCCTGTAGTCCGCTGCACACCTGCCAGTTCCTGTTGTCTGCTGGTTCCTGTCACCTGCTGTCTGCTGGTTCCTGTCACCTGCTGTCTGCTGGTTCCTGTCACCTGTTGTCTGCTGGTTCCTGTCACCTGCTGTCTGCTGGTTCCTGTCACCTGTTGTCTGCTGGTTCCTATCTTCGCTGGTCTAGCCCGGAGGTCCGCCTACAGCTGCTGTTCCTTCCAGACACTCGTGCCTCCTCTGACTTCTGCGCCCCCTGTCCCCATCTCCAGGGGCCGCAAGTCTGGGACGTAAGAGAGGTCTCCCACTGCAATCCAGACTCGCCACTAGGTACGTGACAGTATCAGGCAGCCATGACCGAGTCTGAGCAGGGAGCCTCTCCTATGGAAGAACTCTGCCTACACCTAGCAGGCCTTGCACAAGCGGTCACTAACCTACAGGAAGGTTATACCCGACTTGAAAAACATGTCCTTACTCAGGGATCCCCAGGCCTCACCACTAGCCAGCCTACTCCACCAACCGTCGTGATGCTTCCCCCGGAACCTCGAGTACCCACACCTGAGAGGTTCTCCGGTGAGCGTAGTAAGTTCAGGACTTTTCGCAGTGCATGTGAACTGTTTTTTGCACTACAGCCCCGAACATTTTCTTTGGAGTCCACCAAAGTGGGCTTTGTGATCTCCCTGCTCCAGAACGACCCCCAACTCTGGGCCCACCGTCTGCTTAAACAGGAGGCCGCGGAACTTGCTCATCTAAATACCTTCTTTGATGAAATGGCCCGAATGTATGAGGACCCGCAACTCTGTGCCACGGCTGAGACTGCTCTCCATGCTCTACTCCAAGGGCGTAGGCCCGCCGAGGACTATGTTGCTGAATTCAGGAGATGGAGTGCTGATACCAGCTGGAATGATGCGGCCCTCCGCTACCAGTTTCGGTTGGGGTTGTCAGATCCCCTCAAGGATGAACTTGCTAGGGTTGGGGTTCCTCCAACTCTTGAGGAGCTCATCAACCAGGCTATACAGATCGACAGGCGCCTACGCGAACGACGGTCTGAGAGGGCCTCTGTTCCACCTCGTCCCTCTTGGATGCTGCCAAAGGTACCCTACTTTCCTAGGGGTCCACCGCCGGGTCGAACCTCTGCCTCCACCGAAGGAACTGAGCCCATGCAGTTGGGTGTGCTTCGCCCTGCTCTCACTCCTGAAGAACGGCTGAGACGCCGTCGGGACAATTTGTGTCTATACTGCGGGGAGCCAGGGCACTATGTGCGAACCTGTCCAGCCAAGACCTGTAAGTGGCGCCCTCCTTCAGTTGACCAGATAATGGCCGTTACCGATGCCTCTTCTCACCTTGCTCTCTCTATTTTGTTACAGCTCCCCGGAAAGAACATTATGGTCCCCGCCATTATTGACTCTGGAGCCTGCAGTTGCTTCATGGACTCAGACTTTGCTACTGCCCATAGCATCCCCTTACGGAACAAGGCCCAGGGACTACAGATACACCTGGCCGATGGTTCAGCCATTAGATCCGGGCCTGTCACCCTAGAAACGCAACCTCTGCCGGCATGCATAAATCATCTCCATCAGGAGTTACTGAGTCTGGACATTATTTCTTCCCCACTGTTCCCGGTCATTTTGGGCATGCCTTGGCTCCGCGCCCATAACCCCTGCATTGACTGGTCCACCAAGGAGATTACCTTCTCCTCTCCTTACTGCTCCCAACACTGCCTTCCACGGACCGACGCTCAGTCAACTACCTTGATGTGTTTGGACAACGAGACCCATCAGCTGGTCCCCAAGGCCTACCACTCTTTTTTGGATGTCTTCAGCAAAAAAGGGGCAGAGACTCTTCCTCCTCATCGGGTCTACGATTGTCCCATTGAGCTTCTCCCTGGAGCTGAAGTTCCCTTTGGGAGGATCTTCCCACTATCCGAGCTGGAGCTCTCCGCCCTTAAAGACTACATTGATGATAACTTACGAAAGGGCTTTATCCGTTCCTCCACGTCACCTGCCGGAGCCGGCATCTTTTTCGTCGAGAAAAAGGATCATTCCCTTCGGCCATGTGTCGATTACAGAGAATTGAACAAGGTGACCATCAAAAATCGTTACCCCTTGCCGTTAGTCCCCGAGTTGTTCCAGAGACTGGGGGCAGCGGTCATCTTCACCAAGTTGGACCTCCGCGGGGCATATAATCTGGTACGCATCCGAAAGGGCGATGAATGGAAGACCGCCTTCCGTACACGATTCGGGCACTTTGAATACCTTGTGATGCCCTTCGGACTCTGTAACGCCCCTGCCACGTTCCAACATTTCATTAATGACATTTTTCGAGACTACTTAGACCTGTTTGTAATCATCTACTTAGATGACATCTTAATCTTTTCTTCTTCCCTGGACAGTCACCAACAACACGTCAGATGCGTGTTGGGGCGACTGCGGCAACATGGTCTGTATGCTAAACCCGAGAAGTGCGAGTTTGAACAACAGAGCATACAGTTCCTGGGACTCATCATCTCCATCGAAGGCATTAAGATGGACCCCCAGAAGATCTCCGCTATTCTAGACTGGCCTGCACCGGTGGATAAAAAAGGGGTACAGCGGTTTGTGGGTTTCTCTAACTTTTACCGAAAATTTATTAAAGGTTTCTCGGCCATCATCTCCCCCATCACACAACTAACCCGACAAGGGGTTCGGTTCCAATGGACAACCGAGGCCCAGGCCGCCTTTGTCGCCCTCAAGAAACTCTTTACTTCCGCCTCCATCCTAAAGCACCCCGACCCGGCTCTCCCATTTGTCTTGGAGGTGGACGCATCGGAAATCGCAGTCGGGGCGATACTATCCCAGAGACAAGGCCCCAAGGCCCTCCTGTTCCCCGTTGGGTTCTTCTCCCGTAAGTTGACGCCTCCTGAGCGGAACTACGACGTGGGCGACCGAGAACTGTTGGCAATCAAGGCGGCATTGGAGGAATGGCGGTACCTGTTGGAAGGGGCGGCCCACCCGATTCTCATATATACAGACCACAAGAACCTGGAGTATCTGAAGGCCGCCAAGAGACTAAAGCCACGACAAGCCAGGTGGGCACTGTTCTTCTCCCGGTTCGCCTTTCATGTTACCTACAGGCCGGGCTCCAAAAACACCAAACCTGATGCCTTATCACGGATGTTCATCGATCCTAAGGAGCCCAATCCACCTGACACCATCCTAACCGCTGAGAACTTCCTACTTCTCCATGAAGATCTGTTAAGCCGGATCAAGCAGGCGTCCAGGGAGGACCCGCCGCCTGCTAGGCCAGAAGTCTCCGCCAAGGATGGCCTATTCTGGTCCGGTGGTAAGATCTTCGTTCCAGAAAGTCTCCGGGTCACTATACTTGGGCTATGTCATGACCATGTACTGGCCGGACATTTCGGCATAGCCAAGACCACGGACCTGGTCCAGCGCACTTTCTGGTGGCCCCAACTGGCAAAAGACTGCCAAAGGTATGTGGAATCATGTACGGTGTGCACTCGCAACAAGAGCTGCAGGACCAAATCTTGGGGGCTACTCAAACCCCTACCTGCTCCGGAAAGGCCGTGGAAGCTAATAACCATGGACTTCATTGTGGAACTTCCCCCCTCCGAAGGCCATACGGCCATCTTTGTGGTAGTGGACCGGCTGTCCAAAATGGCCCACTTTATCCCCATGAAGGGGACTCCTTCGGCACCAGAGACGGCTCAGGCCTTCATTGCAGGCATTGTCAGACTTCACGGGATTCCAGCAAATATCATCTCGGACAGGGGCGTCCAATTCACGTCTCGGTTCTGGAAGGCCCTCTGCAACTCCCTTGGCATTGAACTATCTTTATCCTCTGCTTACCACCCACAGACGAACGGGCAGACAGAAAGAACAAACCAGACTCTTGAGCAGTATCTGCGTTGCTTTTCATCCTTTTCTCAACAGGACTGGCTCTCTCTGTTGCCATTGGCGGAATTCGCCTACAACAACTCCACCCACTCCACTACCAAACAGACTCCGTTCTTTGCCAACTATGGTTACCACCCATCATTCCTGCCAAATTCTGTACCAGAATGTGCCGTTCCTGCTGTGTTTGAGACCGTGGACTTCTTTTCAACCAACAATAAAGTGTTGCAGGAAACTATGACTCGGGCACAGAATCTTAATAAAGAGGTCTTTGACAGGGGCAGACGGGGACAATTGGTCCTGGAGCCTGGAGACAAAGTATGGCTGTCCACAGTGAATCTCCGACTTACTTGTCCTTCCAGGAAGTTAGGCCCCAAATTCTTGGGCCCCTTCGCTGTGAAGCGGAAAATCAACGAGGTAGCATACGAGCTGGAATTGCCAGAGTCACTTCGGGTACACCCGGTCTTCCATGTTTCACTCCTGAAGCCAGCAGTCCCCAATTCTTTCCCTGGGCGATCTACGGATCCCCCAGCCCCGATAATGGTCAATGGGGAAGAGGAATTCGAGGTGGAGACAATTGTGGACTGTCGAAAGAGAAATAACCAGATACAATACCTCATCAAGTGGAAGGGGTACGGTTCTGAAGAGAATTCCTGGGAACCTGAAACCAACTTGCATGCCGAGCATTTGATCCAAGCCTTCAAGAAAGCTCACCCAGAGAAGTGTTCCCAGTTGGGCATCCGGAGGCTGCCCCTTGGGGGGGGGCAATGTAAGGAAAGCTCTGCTGGGCCTAGTGGTTCTCCACCGCTGCGATTGCGTGTGCGGGCTCGAACGGGTGCGCGGGCTACTGCGCATGCGCGGAATCGAACGGGTGCGCGCGCGCGGTCTCGAACGGGCGCGCGCACGGTTACTGGCGCCAGGCGGGCTATTTAAACCAGCCATCTCCATGCAATCCTTGCTGCCTGATCTACAGCGTTCCGTGTGTTAATCCTGTACTTCTCTGTATCTGCACCAGTGACCCGGCTTGTCTACCTACCTGCTCTGCTTCCTGCCTGCCCCGATCCCGGCTTGCCCACGACTATTCTCTGGCTTATCCCTGGCTTATCCGCAGTGTGTCCTCTGTTACCAAACCCGGCTTGTCTGACCTACCTGTGCACCTGTCCTGTAGTCCGCTGCATACCTGCCAGTTCCTGTTGTCTGCTGGTTCCTGTAGTCCGCTGCATACCTGCCAGTTCCTGTTGTCTGCTGGTTCCTGTAGTCCGCTGCATACCTGCCAGTTCCTGTTGTCTGCTGGTTCCTGTAGTCCGCTGCATACCTGCCAGTTCCTGTTGCCTGCTGGTTCCTGTAGTCCGCTGCATACCTGCCAGTTCCTGTTGTCTGCTGGTTCCTGTAGTCCGCTGCATACCTGCCAGTTCCTGTTGCCTGCTGGTTCCTGTAGTCCGCTGCATACCTGCCAGTTCCTGTTGTCTGCTGGTTCCTGTAGTCCGCTGCATACCTGCCAGTTCCTGTTGCCTGCTGGTTCCTGTGGTCCGCTGCATACCTGCCAGTTCCTGTTGTCTGCTGGTTCCTGTAGTCCGCTGCATACCTGCCAGTTCCTGTTGTCTGCTGGTTCCTGTAGTCCGCTGCACACCTGCCAGTTCCTGTTGTCTGCTGGTTCCTGTCACCTGCTGTCTGCTGGTTCCTGTCACCTGTTGTCTGCTGGTTCCTGTCACCTGCTGTCTGCTGGTTCCTGTCACCTGTTGTCTGCTGGTTCCTGTCACCTGCTGTCTGCTGGTTCCTGTCACCTGTTGTCTGCTGGTTCCTATCTTCGCTGGTCTAGCCCGGAGGTCCGCCTACAGCTGCTGTTCCTTCCAGACACTCGTGCCTCCTCTGACTTCTGCGCCCCCTGTCCCCATCTCCAGGGGCCGCAAGTCTGGGACGTAAGAGAGGTCTCCCACTGCAATCCAGACTCGCCACTAGGTACGTGACAGGACCTTAGATTGTAAGCACCTTGAGGTCAGAGACTGATGTGAATGTACAATATATATGTAAAGTGCTATGTAAATTGATGGCGCTATATCAGTAATAAACAAACATAAGCCCTATATTGGTCATTGATCTTTACAGTTTATTATGGTCTGATGAAAAACTACTTTACATTTTCTAATGTGACCACACAAAGTCCATACAGTTGTACACATAAGTTTACATACCCTGGCAGACTTTATGATTTCTTGGGCATTTTTCAGAGAATATGAATGATAACACAAACGTTTATTTTTACTCATGGTTAGTGTTTGGCTGAAGCCATTTATTATCAATCAACTGCGTTTACACTTTTTAAATCATATTGGCAACAGAAAATACCCAAATGACCCTGATCAAAAGTTTACATACCCCAGTTCTTAATACTGTGTATTTCCCCCTTTAACCGCTTCCTGACCGCCTAACGCCGATATACATCGGCAAAATGGCACGGGCAGGCAAAATCACGTACCTGTACGTGATCATGCATGTGCCTGCCTGTGGGTCGCGACCCGGTCGTGAGCTCCGTGACCCCGGACGCGGGACCAGCGGACCCGATCGCCGCTGGTGTCCCGCGATCGGGCTACGGAGCTGAAGAACGGGGAGAGGTATGTGTAAACAAACCTCTCCCCGCGCTTCCTACTCTGCCTGTCATTGATCGGCTGTTCCCGGTCATCGGGAAAGCCGATCAATGACTTCAGACGTCAGCCCCGCCCCCTAATGTAAAAAAAAAAAAACCACACACGTCACAGCCCATAACCCTTCCCCTCCCCCTAGTGGTTAACCCCTTCACTACAACTGTCATTTATACAGGAACCAATGCATTTAAATAGCATTGATTGCTGTATAAATGACAATGGCCCCAAAAATGTGTCAAAAATGCCCGATGTGTCCTCCATAATGTCGCAGTCACAATAAAAATCGCTGATCGCCGCCATTACTAGTAAAAAAAAAATATTAATAAAAATGCTATAAAACTATGGCCTATTTTGTAAACGCTATAACTTTTGCGCAAACCAATCAATAATCGCTAATTGCGATTTTTTTTTACCAAAAATATGTAGAAGAATACGTATCGGCCTAAACTGAGGAAAAAAATATTTTTTTTACATATTTTTTGGGGATATTTATTATAGCAAAAAGCAAAAAATATTGCATTGTTTTCAAAATTGTCGCTCTATTTTTGTTTATAGCGCAAAAAATAAAAACCGCAGGGGCGATCAAATACCACCAAAAGAAAGCTCTATTTGTGGGAAAAAAAGGACGCCAATTTTGTTTTGGAGCCACGTCGCACGACCGCGCAATTGTCAGTTAAAGCGACGCAGTGCCAAATCGCAAAAAGGGGCCTGGTCCTTTGGCTGCCAATTGGTCCAGGGCTGAAGTGGTTAACATCAATGACAGCTTGAAATATTTTGTGGTATTTGTGGGCGAGGCTCTTTATCTTCTCAGATGATAAAACTGCCCATTACTCTTGGCAAAAAGCCTCCAGTTACTGCAAATTCTTGGGCTGTCTTGCATGAACTGAACATTTGATATTTCCCCAGAGTGGCTCAATGATATTGAGGTCAGGAGACTGAGATGGCCACTCCAGAACCTTCACTTTATTCTGCTGTAGCCAATGACAGGTCGACTTGGCTTTGTGTTTTGGATCATTGTCATGTTGGAATGTCCAAGTACGTCCCATGCTCAGCTTCCTGGCTGATGAATGCAAATGTTCCAGTATTTTTTGATAACATACTGTATTCATCTTGCCATCAATTTTGACCAAATTTCCTGTGCCTTTGTAGCTCACACATCCCCAAAACATCAGCGATCTACCTCCGTACTTTTCATCATATGCCTTGTTGACTCCTCTTCAAATGAAGCATTTATAGTTGTGGCCAAAAAGCTGAATTTTTTTCTCATCACTCCAAATGACTTTGTGCCAGAAGGTTTGAGGCTTGTCTCTGTGCTGTTTGGTGTAATGTAAGCGGGATACTTTGTGGTATTTGAGTAGTAATGGCTTTCTTCTGGCGACTCGACCATGCAACCCATCTTTCTTCAAGTGCCTCCTTATTGTGCATCTTGAAACAGCCACACCACATGTTTTCAGAGAGTCCTGTATTTAGCCTGAAGTTATTTGTGGAGTTTTCTTTGCATCCTGAATAATTTTCCTGGCAGTTGTGGCTGAAATTTTAGTTGGTCTACCTGACCGTCATTTGGTTTCAACAGAACCCCTAATTTTCCACTTCTTGATTAGTTTGAACACTGCTGATTGGCATTCTCAATTCCTTGGATATCTTTTTATATCCCTTTCCTGTTTTATACAGTTCAACTACCTTTTCCCACAGATCCTTTGACAATTCTTTTGCTTTTCCCATGCCTCAGAATCCAGAAACGTCAGTGCAGCACTGGATGAAAGATGCAAGGGTCTGTCAGGAGTCCAGAAACTCATCAACCTTTTATACACACACACTAATTACAAGCAAACAGATCACAGGTGAGGATGGTTACCTTTAATAGCCATTCAAACCCCTTTGTGTCAACTTGTGTGCATGTTATCAGGCCAAAATCACCAGGGTATGTAAACATTTGATCAGGATCATTTAGGTAGTTTCTGTGGTGATTATGATTTAAAAAGAGTAAACACAGTTGATTGATAATAAATGGCTTCAGCCAAACACTAACTACGAGTGAAAGAAATGTTTTTGTTATCATTCATATTCTCTGAAAAATGGCCAACAAATCATAAATTCTGCCAGGATATGTAAACTTATGAGCACAACTGAACATGATAGAAAAGTTATTTTTATTACAATAATATTATATGCATGGTCCTAGTCTTTCACTACAAGCTAATTTTTATTGTGCCCATGTTCCTCTTAAAAAACCATAGGCTCTGTGTCAACACAAATGATGATAACGTGCTCTGGAAGCATTCTTTTGCAGAGGCTGGCATGTATAAATCCCTCCTCCCTCGTATATGTATCTGCTGTTTGTTAGGATGGACCCATCCGTACTGGTCTGCAATGAATCTCTGGCATTGAAGGAGCTGTTTGGCTCTTTCTAACCCATTTACTGGTCATTTATATAATCACACTGCTCTGCAAGTATGCACCATTACATAAATACCTTGCTGGAAATGATAAGAAAAATGTTCCAACACAGGCAATTTCTAAATTCCAGACTGATCTGGAAT
>CM053029.1:545568577-545721290 GCA_028564925.1 Lithobates sylvaticus
GCTGGTGTTGCACTCTTATGTTTGGTTACAGTCACCACAGTGCAGATCAATATCTCTCTTTTGTGCTGTGCATTGCAGTACCATTCCTGTAATGTAGCACTCCTATACACAAGTAAAGTAGGGGACAATGCACTTTCATCATTAGCTCATCAATGCGACATGCCTAAACATGGGACACGTTACACGTGGACACACCGCAATGAACTGTAAAGGTCTGAAGTGGCTTCTTACAAATAATCTTAAAGTGGTTGTAAAAGTAGGAGGCTTTTTATATTAATGCATTCTGTGAACTCCCCATCTCCCCATATACCGTATTATGTTTACCTGAGTCTGATCTCAGTCCTATGGGTCACAGTTACGTCTGTGTGTTTTCCACTGGTGAGTTTTTTGGAAAGGGTCAGACTTTTTTTCCACAGCAAGTTGCATTTTAGGTTCCATAGACTTCAATGGAAATTCAGCGGAAACGCATCAGACGCAGTGTTTTCATTTTTGATGCGTTCCTGCTGCATTTATTATGTGTTTCTGCTGCATTCTTGCTAGTTTCTAGTGCAAGACAGACACCTTGTAAAAACACATAAAAAAAATAAAAAAAAATACCAAAATGCACCGGAAAACACATCAACCGCAACCTGCATTGGGTTGAACCAGCCCTAAGGCTCCATTCACACTAGCGCGTTTTTGGATGCATTTTGCAGGGAAATTTTTTAACATGGGTTCCTATGGAACATGTTCACATCAATGCATTTTGTGCCTCTGCGTTTTTGGAAAGGGTCGGGACTTTTTTTCATGCAAAATGCAGCGTTTTGCATGTAATAGAAGTCAATGAACCCGCATCCAAAACGCGTTTTTGCCGCGATTTGCGTTTTTTTTTTTTACACTGTATATAGCTAGTTGCTGAGCAACCACAGTGTAAAAAAAAATGAAAATACAAAAACGCGAAATCGCGGTAAAAACGCGGGTCCAAAAATGCGGCAAGCACCGCAAAAACGCTCAAAAGCAAAATGCATAGATGTGAATCGAACCTCAGGCCCCTTTCACATTGGAGGAGTCCACCTGCTCATGGGATCTCTTGGTGATCCACGCTGAGCAGGAGGATGACAGGTCAGTGTCCACTCGGGTCCAAATGGGTCCACCTCAAAAACTGACAGGCACACCCGATCATTCCGTCCGTGTGGAAGGAGTTACTGGGTTTTAAGAGATAAAATTAAAGCAGTAGTAAACCTAAGGACACATTATGAAAGACTTACCTTAAAATGAAGCCCTCCAGCGTCTTTATCATAAGCTTAACTGTAGGTGAAAAAAAAAAAAAAAATGTCACAAAGTGGAGTTTACTACCACTTTAAATACAAGCTGGTAAAAATAACAGTTATTAAAGTAGTATTGAACAAGGCAATTTTTCGCTTAAGAAAATAGTTTAATAAAATATACATTCTCCAGTCTAAACGTCTTAAAGTGGAACTACCGTATATACTCGAGTATAAGCCAAGTTTTTCAGCACATTTTTTTTTTGCTGAAAATGCCCCCCTCGGCTTATACTTGAGTCAAGCACTTTTCTGCAGCAGAGAATGACATTTTCTGACCCGACTTTGGGGCCCCGTAAGTTGGGGTTCCTAGCACCAAGTGACCCCGAGATACGGGGCCCCAAAGTCAAATCGGAAAATGTAATTCTCTGCTGCAGAAAAGTGCTTGACATTTTCCGAACTGACTTTGGTGCCCCGTATCTCGGGGTCACTTGGTGCTAGGAACCCCAACTTTGGTATGCAAACCCAGTGGAACTAGCACTACAACATAAAGATGGGGTTCCTAGCACCAAGTGACCCCGAGATACGGGGCCCAAAAGTCGGTCAACTGTGCCCATCTGCAGCAAAGTCATTTCGGGACCCTTTGAGTCCTGAGACCCCAAATTTTGGCTGCATCTAAGGGGCATTTAGGAACCCTTAACTACCAAGTTCGGGGGACCTATGGCATGCAAATGGGCACAGTAAGGCTACAAATGGGCATTGTTGACCCTCTTTTCCACTTACAGTAGCTGCACATTTCTCACCCTAGGCTTATACTCGAGTCGATACGTTTTCACAGTTTTTTGTGGTAAAATTAGGTGCCTCGGTTGGATGGAGTGACAGTTTATATTAGGGAGATTCACTCTCTCCATTTGTCCCATTTACCATTATCATTGAAAGTAATTCAATAAATTCAATAAATCTTCCAATGGGGAACTAGTTCTGGTGGCCTGGTGGTCCCCAATGGATTCCCTTAATTTTCAGGGATTTTTCCCTCACTTGCTGTTTGGCTATGGGACAGGAAGTAAAGGGGAATCCCTGCAATGGGACACAGAGGGCGAAAAAAAATCTGACAGAGGTTATAACCCTCCCTTGCTCTATCCAAAAATGGAAAAAATTTTTTACCTATAGTTCTACTTGAACCTAGCACTTGCAATGTATAACTTTCAATGCTGCCGGCTCCGGCTCTCTAAATGCTGCTTCCCTGAACTTTTGCTCTTCACAAGAAAGTGTTAACAGTGCAGTCACCACTCCGTCTATTAGTTTGATGAAGGGAGGGAGGAGCAGGGGAAGTTTCTTGCCATCTTAAGCCTCGTACACACAATTGGATTTTCCGCAGACAAAACCTCAGACTTTTGTCCAAAGGGCGTTGGCCCCACACTTGTCTTGCATACAAACGGCACACAATTGTTGGCCAACAAACACGAAGGTAGTGGTGTACTATGTGTTTTTTCAGCTCTTTAGCACCACCCTTTGGGTTCCTTCTGCTAATTTCATGTTAGTAGAAGTTTGGCGAGTGTTGATTCACGCTTTTCAGTTCATTTCTGAACAGCCGTTCGTCAACCAGACATGTTGCGGTATCGGAGGAGATAACGTATTATTTATTATTGGCCTTGGAGTTATTGCTTTGACCCAAGTCCAGTCCAGGAACAGGAGGAGGAGGAGGAGGATTTCTTGGACCAAAAATTGTCTGCTTTATTAATCGTCACCAATTATGTCATATGCCTTTGCTGCGGGAGCTCCAGGAGAATAATCCAGATGATTTTTGGAATTATCTTCAGATGACGGACCCCTGCTTTCACCAACTCTTGGCATTGTTGACCCCCTATATTAAGAAGCAGGACACATGCACAAGGCTTTTATTTTATTTTTTGGTTGAATAATAATGATTTGATTTGGTATATTTTCTATATTTTTGGATGCATAGAATGCACTTTTTGGTTAAGTTCTATTGGCAGATAGCAAATAAAATTAGACATGCTTTCTTTTTTTAATGCACATTATTGTTTATTGTATTGTGTAGAATAATACTTGGCTATGTGTTTTACTTCAAATGACAGTTTGGAAGTAGGCAGTAACATTTTAAAAAATACAATGTAAAATTAACAAAGGACACCAACATAGTTGTATCTTTGATCTTAAAAACTACAGGATAAAAAAAAAAAAACAAGCATAATATTATTCTTGATATCACTAGTAAAAAAAAAACCTTTGTAAATTCTTTGCAATAACTCCATCAGTATCACCAGCAAAGCAGCTTCATTATTATCCCATTAAAAAAGAAGAGAATGTGCGCTGCATGTCGGGATTTTATAATTTGCAATTAGGGTTGGGCGAACCCGAACTGTAAAGTTCGGGTCCGTACCGGACTTTAGGGTGTTCGGGTCCCGGACCCGAACCCGAACAATTGACTGTATGTTCGGGTTCGGTGTTCGGGGATTTAATGTTGCTTTTTAAAATGTCTTTTAAAAGCACTCGCGGCTATATGAATTGATATTCATATAGCCGCGAGTGCTTTTAATACAGAGAACAGTCATTGAAGTCATTTATTTTTAAAAAAAGTTAGTCATAAAAAGTGTTTGGGGACCTGGGTCCTGCCCCAGGTGACATGTATCAATGCAAAAAAAACTTTTAAAAACGGCCGTTTTTTCGGGAGCAGTGATTTTAATAATGATTAAAGTGAAACAATAAAAGTGTAATATTCCTTTAAATTTCGTACCTGGGGGGTGTCTATAGTATGCCTGTAAAGGGGCGCATGTTTCCCGTGTTTAGAACTGTCTCTGCAAAAAGTGTCATTTTTGCAGAAAAGAAAGCTATTTAAAATCACTCGCGGCTAATGTGTATTGTCGGCTCCCGTAATACAGAGAACAGTCATTTATTGAAAGTCATTCATAAAAAAAAGTAATTGATAAAAAAAAAAAAAGTGTAGGGGTCCCCCCAAATTCAATAACCAGGCCCTTCAGGTCTGGGATGGATATTAAGGGGGACCCCAGCCAAAAAAAAAAAAAAATGGCGTGGGGTCCCCCTCAAAATCCATACCAGACCCTTATCCGAGCACGCAACCTGGCAGGCCGCAGGAAAAGAGGGGGGGACGAGAGGGCCCCCCCCTCCCGCCTGAACCGTACCAGGCCACATGCCCTCAACATTGGGAGGATGCTTTGGGGGTCTAAGACCCCCAAAGCACCTTGTCCCCATGTTGATGAGGACAAGGGCCTCATCCCCAGAACCGTGCCCGGTGGTTGTGGGGGTCTGCGGGCGGGGGGCTTATCGGAATCTGGAAGCCCCCTTTAACAAGGGGACCCCCAGATCCCGCCCCCCCCCCCCCTGTGTGAAATGGTAAGGGGGTACAAAAGTACCCCTACCATTTCACCAAAAAAGTGTCAAAAATGGTAAAAATGACAGGAGACGGTCTTTGACAATTCCTTTATTAAAATCTTCTTTCTTCTGGTCTTCCTTTCTTCATCTTCTCCTTCCGGCATCTTCTTCTTCCATCTTCTTCTTCCTCCGATCCGCTTCTTCTTGGCCTTCTCGTCCAGCATCGGTGTCTCTTCTGGGCCGCTCCGCGCAATGGGAAGCTCCCGCTGGGTGAGGCTTCTCTTCGGTATCTTCTTCCACGGCGTCGGTCTCTGAGACTTCTCTCTGGTATCTTCTTCCAGGGCGTCGGTCTCTTCTTGGGCCACTCCTCGCAATGGGAGGCTCCCGGTGTGTGAGGCTTCGCTTGGGCTGACCGTTCTTTTATAACGGAGGGCGGGGCCACCTGGTAACCCCGCCCCCCTCTGACGCATGGGAACGTCATGGGGACTTCCCTATGGCTTTCCCCGTGACGTGGGGAAAGCCATAGGGAAGTCCCCATGACGTCCCCATGCGTCAGAGGGGGGCGGGGTTACCAGGTATATAACAAATCAAATCATTATTCAACCAAAAAAATAATGTCAAAGCAATAACTCCAAGGCCAATAATAAATAACACGTTATCTCCTCCGATTCCGCAACATGTCTGGTTGACGAACGGCCGTTCAGAAACGAACTGAAAAGCGCTAACTCCAAACTTCTACTAACAAGAAATTAGCAGAAGGAGCACAAAGGGTGGCACTAAAGAGATGAAAAAACACGTAGTAAGTCACTACGTTCATAATGGTTGGCCAACAATTGTGTGGCCGTGTGTATGCAATACAAATTTGGGTCAACAAAATTCCACGGTTTTGTTGGCCAACAATCCGATTGTGTGTACGAGGCATAAGGGTATGTGTGCTTCAATTCTAGTCCGTGCATGCAAGGGTTGCTCCATAGGATGCTGCGAGAGAAAAGAGCCACCCTGAAATAGGAAACTTGGGCAGCATCATGGTACCAGCTTAAACTGGATTATAGGGAAGGATTACAAGAAAGAAGCAACATACTCGATAAGCGATTAAATCAGGTGCTGAAAACTGCGTGTTTAGTATCAGTAATGTGTTTTCCAGCAAAGGAAGTAACATTTCAGCACCTTATCAGAAATGAAAGATATTTAAGATAAAACTGTTAGTGGGAACTGATATTTCTCTACATAGCACCAAATTGTTGGCGAGTTATTCCATTAACCCCTTTGGTCACCCTAAAATAAATGAGCACCCTCTCAATGGCCCATCTAATTGTTTATTTTTTTCCTAATTTGCTTCCAAGCGAGCACAGCCTCAGGTCGCTGCAGTTTTTTCTGATCATTTGATTTTCAGGACTGGCCAATCAGGGTGATCAGAGAAAGTTTTGGACTTTCAGGGCTCATTTACACTTGCTTTGGCTTCAACACACATTAAAGTGGAAGTAAACCCCCCTATCGTTTTCAGCCAAGGAAGCTGCCATCTTTGCCTCTGTTTAATCTTCAACTGCCACAGTGCTGCACATGTGATCCGTTATGACACCAGCCATTGGATGGTTTGACTGTTTGGTTGAGAGCACAGCCAATGTGCAGTTAGCATTCACGACATGCCTTTTTTTTTTAGACTGTTAAATCGATGGGTTTACTTCCGCTTTAACAGCTAGTTTATACCTGCTTCAAAGCATCTTCAAAGCCTCCATAGAAGTCTATGGCAAAGCTTGCCTAAAGCCCCACTGAAGCCCCATTGAAGCCCCACCAAAGCACCAAGAAAAAGCAAGGTGTAAACAGGACTGTATGCTAAGCATTTTATTTAGTGACAGGGGCTTTGACTGGCATTCAGAGAGCTTTAATGCAAAGTACACACGGTCGGACTTTCCGACGGCAAATGTGCCATTGGAGCTTGTTGTCGGACATTCCGACCGTGTGTAGGCTCCATCGGACAGTTTCCATCGCACAAAATTAGAGATCTGGTTATCAAATTTTCCGACAACAAAATCCGTTTGTGTAAATTCCGATTGCGTGTAGACAATTCCGACACACAAAGTGCCACGCATGCTCGGAATCAAGCAGAAGAGCAGCACTGGCTATCGAACCTCATTTTTCTCGGCTCGTTGTACCTGTTGTACGTCACCGCGGTCTTGACGCTCGGAATTTACGACCAATTTTGTGCAACCGTGTGTATGCAAGACAAGTTTGAGCCAACATCCGTCGAAAAAAAAAACATCGGATTTTGTTGTCGGAATGTCCGATCGTGTGTATGCGGCATAACAAAGCGTGTCCGAAGCCATGTTTTGAAGTGTAAACTAGCCCTTACAGCAGGGGTGCCCAACCTTTTGAGGAGCGAGGGCCACTTTAGCGACTTGGTAACCGGTCGCGGGCCACAATGATCGTAGCGGGCGGATGGCAGGTCTGTGTCCACTCCGCATATGTAGAGCAGACACAGATGCAGCCCGCTCTACCCTAAGGGCCCTCTGATCTGCCCAAACAGAAGGGGACAAATCCCCTTCTGTATTTTTAAGCAGATCGGATTGCAGATAGGCGGGTGTAAGCAGACACGAGTCCGTTTACATCTGCCGCTCTATAGAGGTGAATGGAGGGTCCGATTGGGTCCGCCTGAAAAACAGACAGGCAGACCCCATCGGACCGATCGTGTGAAAGGGGACTAAGGCCCCTTTCACACTGAAGAACAGCGGTTTACCTGCTCCTCAACTGACCTCAATCCTCACTTCTTCCTTAGGATTCCTGCAGCTGGTTGCTGCTGTCCCCCTGGTGGTTATAACTGGTGGCTGCTGCTGGCTGTCCTCCAGGGCTGGTACTGCTGTTTGGTACTGCCTGCTGGTACCGCTGGCAGATACCACTGGCTGGTACTGGTACTGCTGGCGTGTGCTGACTGGTAATGGTACTGCTGGCTGGTACTGGTACTGCTGGCTGGTACTGCTGGTGGGTACTGGTACTGCTGGCTGATACCGCTGTTGAGTACTGCCTGCTGCTAATGCTGGCAGATACCGCTGGCTGGTACTGCTGGTTGGTACTGCTGGTGGGTACTGGTGCTGCTGGTGGGTACTGGTACTGCTGGCTGGTACTGGTACTGCTGGCTGGTACTGGTGACTGGTACTGGTGGCTAGTACTGCTGGTGGGTACTGGTGGCGGGTACTGGTACTGCTGGCGGGTACTGGTACTACTGGCGGGTACTGGTACTGCTGGCGGGTACTGGTGGCTAGTACTGCTGGTGGCGGGTACTGCTGGTGGGTACTGGTACTGCTGGTGGGTACTGGTACTGGTGGCGGGTACTGGTGACTGGTACTGGTGGTGGGTACTGGTAACTGGTACTGGTGGGTACTGGTACTGCTGGCTGGTACTGGTACTGCTGGCTGGTACTGGTACTGCTGGCTGGTACTGGTGACTGGTACTGGTGTCTAGTACTGCTGGTGGGTACTTGTACTGGTGGCGGGTACTGCTGGCTGGTACTGGTACTGCTGGTGGGTACTGATACTGCTGGCGGGTACTTGTACTGCTGGCGGGTACTGGTACTGCTGGTGGGTACTGGTGACTGGTACTGCTGGCGGATACTGGTGACTGGTACTGGTGGCTAGTACTGCTGGCTGGTACTGATACTGCTGGCGGGTACTGGTACTGCTGGCGGGTACTGGTACTGCTGGCGGGTACTGGTACTGCTGGCGGGTACTGGTGGCTAGTACTACTGGTGGGTACTGGTACTGCTGGTGGGTACTGGTACTGGTGACTGGTACCTGGTACTGGTACTGCTGGTGGGTACTGATACTGCTGGCTGGTACTGCTTGTGGGTACTGGTACTGGCACTGCTGGCTCTGGCACTGCTGGCTCTGGCACTGCTGGCTGTTGTCTGTGATCTCATTCTCAGGAAGCATGCGGCTGCAGTAGACAGCAGAGCCGATGCTTCCTGTCACAGGCGGAGTACATTTGATATCACTCCGCCTGTGAAGGAGCCGGCGCTATACAGGAAGCATCGGCTCTGCTTCCTTTAGCGGCGGCTCCGTTGTTCGCGCTGATGCTCGGAGATGGCGGGTCGAGGACCCGCGATCAGGGCTTGCCGACCCGCCATCTCAGGGCAAGACGTGGCGGGCCACCTCGGTTGGGCACCCATGCCTTACAGTCTTCAAAACTGCATCTTCTTCTCTTGGCCTACCAAAGAAAATCAGCGTGAAAGTCAAAATATTTTGTTACTTTTTGTTTATCTGGCGATTTAAGCCCCGTACATAAGATGAGATTATCCGTTTTTTTTTGCTAATCACAGATCGATTCCGATGAGTTTACAAAAGTCAAGAAAATTCCCGTACGACAGAAAAAAAAATTCGGAAGTGATGTGTGTTGCAATGCATTTTCGAACGATAGCTGTACTGACTAAACAAAAATCGTATCCACCCTTTTTTGAAGCCTATTAGTACCTCTGGCTCTAATCATGTGCTTCAAACCCCTCCCTATTGGAATCCATGGTCCGGCGCCCTGCCTGCAGATAAGGGGGCCAGAGGCATGGATGGGGGTGGCACCCGTGCGCACATAATGGATGGGCCGCCACTGGTATGCAGATCAAGAAAGTCAAAGAAAAGTCAGAGGCCCTTATTTGCATAAATCATTTTCTAGTTCAGTGACTCAAGTATTGAAGCCAGGGAATCTGAAAGGCAAACAAAACTAGGGTGTGAATCTACCATAGAGATTTTAAAGCAGAACTACCAGGAATTGCAGCACCTTTAAACATCCACTGGCTTTTAAGGGGTTACATTCAACGAGATGTATGTCACCTTATGAACTTTTCTCTTTCATTTACTATTAACATTTTTACTTAGCACTGGGAGTTCAGCTATACTTCTGCCACTCTGACACTGGACCTGCAGAGTCATTTGCAGCTGTCCTGCCTGCCCCTTATCTCCTCTTGCCCAATTATGGAAGGCTTTGTATTATGTGAACCCATTCATTTCATCACCCATTCTATTCCAGCATGTAGTTAAAGTTTTTTTTACCTTCATGCATTCTATGTGTGAAGGTTAAAAACCTTCAGTATACAACTCCCCCTAATACTTACTTGAGTCCAATCTTGATCCAGCGATGTGTATGAGAGCAGCTGCTGTCCCAGCTCTCCTCTATGGCTCAGAGACAGTAAGGAGGGAGCGGGCTTGCAATGGGGGCACTTGGTGGGGGAGGGGGGGGGGGGGCTGAGAAGAGGTGGATTGAGGCTACTCTGTGCAAAACCATTGCACATATCAGGTAAGTATACGTTTGTTATTTAAACGCTTCAGCCCCAAAGGATTTGACGCCATTCCTGACCAGGGCACTTTTGGTGATTCGGCACTGCGTTGCTTTAACTGACAATTGCGCGGTCGTGCAATGTTGCACCCAAACAAAATTGACATCCTTTTTTTCCCACAATTAGAGCTTTCTTTTGGTGGTATTTGATCACCTCTGCGGTTTTTATTTTTTGCGCTATAAACAAAAAAAGAGCAACAATTTTGAAAAAAAAAAAAGCAATATTTTTTACTTTTTGCTATAATAAATATCCCTCAAAATGTTAATTAATTAAGATATATATATATATATATATATATATACACATATACATATACATATACACACACACACATATATACATATACACACACACACGTTTTCCTCAGTTTAGGCCTATATGTATTCTTCTACATATATTTTTTACAAAAAAATTTTTTTTTATATAAAAAATAAATCGCAATAAGCGTTACTAGGGGGCGATCAAAGGGTTAAGTGTGTCCTAGGGAGTGATTCTAACTGTGGGGGGATGGGCTACCACTGACATGACATTGATCACTTCTCCCGATCACAGGGAGCAGCGATTGTCATGTCACTAGGCAGAATGGGGAAATGCCTTGTTTACATAGGCATCTCCCTGTTCTGCGGCTCCGTGACATGATCGCCGGGACACCGGTGGACACTGAGTCCACGGGTCCCGCGGGCACGGTCACGCTGTACGCGGCGGGCGCGTGCACCTGCTAGCCCCACCAATTAAAAGGGGACGTACATGTACACCCATTTGCCCGCGTATATCGGCGTGCAGCGGTCGGCAAGTGGTTGAAAAAAAAAAAAAAGTCTCTTATATTGCTCTCAGCCTCCTCCCAAATCAAATCCTGCTGGAGGGTGGCTACATTTGTTCTCCACTGAATGTAAGAAACTAGCCACACTTGCTTGCTCCCAAGATGGACTATGGGATTTGTAGTGTGCATAGAGCAGTGTGCATGACTGCAACTAACACACAATGCTCGTTCCAAACAAATGGAAGTGAGGGGGAGGAAAGGAGAGGTTTGGAAGTTCACAGTGGACATTACAAGGAAGAAGAAAAACACCAAGACCCCTTTCACACCGAGGCGCTACAGAGCTAAAAATAGCACCTGTAAAGAGCCGCTCCTGTCTTTCCATTGTGAAAGCCCGAATGCTTTCACACTGGAACGGTGCGATTGCAGGACGTTAAAAAAAAACTCCTGCAAGCAGCATCTTTGGAGCGGTGAAGGAGCCGTGTATACACCACTCCTGCCCATTGAACTGAATGGGCACCGCTGCAGAACCACCGGCAAAGCGCCGCTGCAGCGCCCAAGGGCTCTTAGAAACAATAGCGCCGATAAAACGCCCAAGTGTGAAAGGGCTCTTAGAAACAATAGCGCCCCTAAAACGACAGTAAAGCGGCGCTAAAAATAGTGCCGCTTTACCGCCGATGCCCGCACCGCCCAAGTATGAAAGGGCTCTTAGAAACAATTTAATGAAAACTAGATTACATGGCCATTATGTAGTGGATATGGACTTTTGGAGAATAAGGATATCATTTAGGGTCACTTTAATGCGGCATACACACGGTCGGAATTTCCGATGGAAACAGTCTGATGGGAGCTTTTCAACAGATTTTCCGACCATGTGTATGCCCATTGGTCTTTTTCTGTCGGAATTTCCGACGGACTTTGGATTGAGAACCTGTTCTCAATTTTTCCGACGGAAAACTTTTCTATCGGATTTTCCGATCGTGTGTATGCAATTCCGACACGCACAATTCCGACGCATGCTCGGAAGCATTAAACTTCCCTTCTATAGTGCTGTCGAACGTGTTTTATGCCGCTGTGTTACAGACCGTCGGAATTTGGTGTGACCGTGTGTAGGCAAGACAGTTTGAGCGAAATTCCGTCGGAATTCTGACGGGAAAACCATCAGAGCTTTTTCCAACGAGAATTCCGACCGTGTGTACGCGGCATAATGCTGTATTAATAAATCTAGAGCTGCATTACTTTGTGTCTTTTATATCTGCCTGGAGTTCTGCTTTAATCACTTCAGACTGATACAGATCAGTATAAACAGAACGTGCCCTTGTGACAGAATCAGCTTCTGCTTTCCCAAATAATGTACACTTGGCGACTGCGAAAGAAAGAAACATTGTTTTACTCCATCAACACTCCAGATAGCAGTGCTACCAGGGCGGCTCCCGATCACACTAAAGGAACTTGCTACTAGACATGCGAGAAGTCATAAACATAATTGCAAATGCGAGTGGAATGAACGTGACAGGGCTTGTCACCACTAAGGTTGCAAAATACCATGGACTGTGACTTGCCATGTGACGGCGTGGTGGTGCCGCCTGAGCATGCCAGGTCATAATTCCTAATTCCTTTCTTCAAATGCCACCTGGGAAACAATCACCATAATATTCATATGCCTGAAGAGCCTAATGGAATTCCTTCCAACAAGGTACATTTCAACGGCAGTTCGTACAGCAGATAGAATACCAAGTCATCACAGATTTCAATATTTGGAAGCAAACAAAATGCTTAGAAACGGACACGTCACAGTAATACATCAACTGGCCCTATTCACCGACTTAGGCCCCTTTCACACTGCTGTAACTTGAAAGCCGCGCAAAATAAAGGGAATGTCTGTGTAAACTTGGGGTCTATGGACCTCAACTCGCATCATAGTCGGATCAAAGTAGTACAGGAACTTTTCTGAAGTCGGTGCAACTTGAAGTCGCACAGATATGAACACTACTCATTGGAAATCATGGGGTACGACTTTTTCATGCAACTTTGCAGTCCCAAGTTGCAGGACAAGTTGCACAAGTGTGAAAGGGGCCTTAACTAAACAATATCCTTATTCTCCAAAAATAATTCATCCACTACTTAAATACTAAGACCCCTTTCACACTGGGGCGGTTTTCAGGCACTTTAGCGCTGGAAATAGCCTTTGCTAGGCGCCTGAAAAACGCCTCCTATTCATTGCAGTGTGACTTTTCACACTGGGGCGGTGCGCTTGTTGGACGTTATGAAAAGTCCTGAAAGCAGCATCTTTGGGGCGGGTTGGGAGCGTATTTAGCGCTCCCTAAATGCAGTGCCCATTGGAATGAATGGGCAGCGCTTTCAAAGCACCTGAAAAGCGCTTTAAAGCGCTGCAAAATGGGAGTTTTTAATCCTTTTTTGGGATAAAAGCCCCCTGCTAGGTTGAAAAAGTGGCGCAAAAGCGCTGCTTAGGCCTGGTTGCAGTTTGCATATTCCAGGTGCATTTTGCATTTTTCAATACACGTTTTTGATCCATTGAAGTCTATAGAACCAAAAATCAGAAAAAAGTCCATGGCCCTTTCCATAAAATGCACAGATGTGAACGACATCCATAGGAAACGTTAAAATGGACTGTAGTGTGTTTATGTAAAACGAAAAACGCACAAACAAATGCATAGGTGTGAACCAGGCTTCAAACAGCGCTTTAGCGATAACGGCCGGTGTTCTATCGGATAGTGCCCGCTATCGAAAAGTGCCCGAGCCACATTGCACATGCGCCGTACGTAACTGCACAACAGCTGATTTCACGATCAGCTGTTGTGAAAGCGATACGGCGCCTGCGCAGACAATAGCCGACAGGACAAGGTTATTGTCAGATTGTGCCTCGCGATTACGAGGTGTGTTCATTTCGGTGAAGGGCGGGTTTGGGCGTCTTCATTGTGGTGAGGGGCGGATTTTTAACTGATGATGGGCAGTACTGCAAAGGAAATGTTTTTATGCTATTCTTCCTGGACGCTTGCGGGGCGTGTTTAGTCTAGTCAAGGGCGGGTCTTTTAGTGTTGATATGCGGGTTTACACGGAGTATTTAGCTAGCAGAGGCCATTTTCCAGAGTATCAGTGTGAATTTTGATGTGTTGCAGCTTCATTGCAGGACCGTGTAATTTGCACATAGTGACAGCGGACATGTAATGGGGGGGAATGGATGGAGGTAGAGAGCGGACATGTATTGGGGGGGAATGGATGGATGTAGAGAGCGGACATGTATTGGGGGGGAATGGATGGATGTATACAGCGGGCATGTATTGGATTGGATGGATGGATGTATACAGCGGACATGTATTGGGGGGATGGATGGATGTATACAGCGGACATGTATTGGGGGGATGGATGGATGTATACAGCGGACATGTATTGGCGGGATGGATGGATGTATACAGCGGACATGTATTGGCGGGATGGATGGATGTATACAGCGGACATGTATTGGAGGGGATGGATGGATGTATACAGCGGACATGTATTGGCGGGATGGATGTATACAGCGGACATGTATTGGAGGGGATGGATGTATACAGCGGACATGTATTGGAGGGGATGGATGTAGAGAGCGGATGGATGGATGTATACAGCGGACATGTATTGGGGGGATGGATGGATGTATACAGCGGACATGTATTGGAGGGGATGGATGGATGTATACAGCGGACATGTATTGGAGGGGATGGATGGATGTATACAGCGGACATGTATTGGAGGGGATGGATGGATGTATACAGCGGACATGTATTGGAGGGGATGGATGGATGTATACAGCGGACATGTATTGGAGGGGATGGATGGATGTATACAGCGGACATGTATTGGCGGGATGGATGGATGTAGAGAGCGGACATGTATTGGGGGGATGGATGGATGTATACAGCGGACATGTATTGGGGGGATGGATGGATGTATACAGCAGACATGTATTGGGGGGATGGATGGATGTATACAGCAGACATGTATTGGGGGGGATAAATGGATGGGCCGTGAATTTTTGTTCGAAGGTTGTTGGCCTAAACTTGTCTTGCATACACACGGTCACACAAATGTTGGGCAACAATTCCGAATGCGGGAACGTGGTGACGTACAAGACGTACAACGAGCCGAGAAAAATTAAGTTCAATAGCCAGTGCGGCTCGTTCCGCTCGATTCCGAGCATGCGTAAACTTTTGTGCGACGGACTTAAGTACACACGATCGGACTTTCCGACAACAAGTTTTGTTGGCAGAAAATTTGAGAACCTGCTATCAAACATTTGTTGGCGGAAAGTCCGACAGCAAATGTTCGATGGAGCATACACACGGTCAGACTTTCCGACAACAAGCTCACATGCAACATTTCCCGTCAGAAAATCCGACCGTGTGTACGCGGCATAAGACTAACCTATCTAGCCCTGTAAAGAAGAAATCGCTATACATACCTTTTCTGAAGCCGATCCGGTCCGATTCCACACTGAGCTGTCAGTAGCGGCTCCTCTGTGTAGGTGTGTGCAGAAGAGACAGCCAACAACATAATCACCATAGTAAGTCTATGGGTGATGTCCTTTCCCAACCATTGTGGGCTGTCTACTGCACACAGTATCCGCCGATGAAGACCGGACTGAATCAGCTTCAGAAAAGCGATTTTTGCTTTACAGTGTTAGATAAGTCAGTCCTAGAATGTGGCTGCCAGTAGATTTAGAGATGGTTTTAGGCTGAACTTCCACTTTACATTTCATGCTTTGACAAAGATCAGTTGATTTTGAAAACTGTCAGAAATTCCAAACGTCAAGAACGTGTGTATGCAAGACAAGTTTGAGCCAATAACCTTCGAACAAAAATCCACGGTTTTGTTGGCGGAATGTCTGATCGTGTGTACTGGGACAGAATGTGGCTACCAGTAGACTTATGCCCCGTACACATGAGCGGAATTTCCGCCTGAAAAATCTTGGATGTTTTTTTCAACGGAATTCCGCTCAAGCTTGTCTTGCATACACACAGTCACACAAAAGTTCTCTAAACTTTCGACCTTCACGAACGTGGTGTCGTACAACACTACAACGAGCCGAGAAAATTAAGTTCAATGCTTCCGAGCATGCGTCAAATTTTTTCCGAGCATGCATGATTTTTTTGCGCGTCCAAATTGCATACAGACGATCGCATTTTCGCATAGGAACTTTTCCCAAACGAAAAATAGAGAACATGCTCTCAATCTTTTGCTGGCTGAAATTCCGCCAGCAAAAGACCGATGGAGCATACACAGGGTCGCATTTTCCGACAAAAAACTCTCATCAGAGTTTTGCTGGCGGCATTTCCGATATTCCGTGTGTACGCTGCATTAGAGTTAGTTTTAAGCTGAACTTCTACTTTAACCACTTGCCGACTGCGCTATAGCTGAATGACAGCGTTCCATCCTCCGGACACTGCTGCAAACAGATTGAGGTAAAGAGCCAATCAGCAGCTCTTTACCACGTGATCAGCCATGTCCAATCACAGCTTATCACGGACGTAAACAGAAGACGGTTATCGACACACTGACAGCATGAGGAGAGGAAAAGAGAGCCGATAACCATCTTGTGTAAAAGGGACATGTACATGGAGAATCAGGGCACTGATGATCAGTGTCCTGATCATCAGTGCAGTTCCAACAGTGCCCACCAGTGCTGCCAATCAGTGTCTCCAATCAGAGTCACCTACCAGTGCCCATGAGTGCAGCCTACCAGTGCCCATCAGTGCAGCCTACCAGTGCCGCCTCATCAATGCCTCCTATTAGTGCAACCTCAGCACATCCATAAGGAGAAAAATTACCTGTTTGCAAAATGTTATAAGAAACTATGAAAAAGTTTGGTGTTCTTTCAAAATCTTTGATTTTTTTTTTTTCCCTAAATAAACCCAGTGGTGATTAACTACCACCAAAAGAAAGCTCTATTTGTGTGAAAATAATATGATAAAAATGTAAATTTAAGCACGCTGTTGCATGACCGCACAATTCCCATTCAATGTGTGACAGTGCTGAAAGCCGAAAATTGGCATTGGCAGGAAGGGGGTAAAAGTGCCCAGTGGACAAGTGGTTAAGGGTTTGGGTATACATTCTAAGTCCTCTCACCCCACCCAGCAAGTTCTGTTATTACACAATTCTTGGAAGCCAGATTACTAAAATCTATGGTCACGGCATACAGTTTAATTTTATAACATCAGCAATACAAACTATGGTTCTTTTTGACAATTCAATATAAGCTTACTTGTTAAATCCTTAATAGTGTGAGCTTTGCCTGTCTGCTGGCCATCTGTCCACAACTTCCTGGATCCTCTGCATGCTTTGCAGCTTCTCCTCTGCTCAATCTTTTGATGTACTTTCAATTTCTAAGGACTAAATATCCCATGGTACCTTGCTGCCTGAAAACAGTGATTCCTGTACTGACTCCACCTCCTGAAACTCCTCCTTTCATCCCCTCTGTAGTTCAGAAGACAGGCTCTGTGACATGTATGACAGGCAGTGATGTAAGTAACTGAGTTAAAATAAACTGAGTTACCTAACGCAGTTACTTTAGAGGGTAACGAGTAATCTAACTGATTACTTTTCCCCTCATGGTAACTCAGTTCCCATTACTTTGGCTTAGTTACCCCAATTACATCTAATCGCCACTAGATGGCAGTAGTGTAATTCCGGTGTCCTGTCGAAAAAGTTCCCCCGTCAGATAAGGACCCCCTGTACTGCGCAGGCGCAGGGCTTGCGCAGTACGAAGGACTACGGAGCTCCTGAAAATTGCCGAACCTAAACAGCTCTGAGTGAACTCTACACCGTGCAGGCGCAGTTAATATGTAATTGTACGAGGCGATGCCGCACGCTCCTGATGCTCGTGCTACTTTGCAAGGGGCGTCTATCGTGTAACTAAGGGGCGGGTCTAGTATTACTGTAACCAAGGGGCGCATTTATTATTATTGTTACATATCGAGCTCTACCCATTAATTTAACATTCGCCCTCTTCTGTAGCCATCCGCCCCTTACACGATATAATAATAATAGACCCACCCTTGCTTACACGCTATAACAGAACTGCCCCTTGGTTAGAGTAATAATAGAGCAGCCCCTTGGTTACACGATATATAACAATAATAATAAATGCCCCCCTTGGTTACAGTAATACTAGACCCGCCCCTTAGTTACACATATAGAATATTTTAAAAAAAAGTCAGTTACTTTGCTGCGTAACTAATTACTTTTCCAATGTAGTAACTGAGTTACTAACGCAATTACTTTTTGGGAGAAGTAATTTGTAACTTAACTAATTACTTTTTTAAAGTAAGATGACCAACACTGATGACAGGGCATAGTGAATAAGTGTCACAGAATTTAAAGTGGTTGTAAACCCTACAAACCACTTTGGCCTACAGGTAAGCCTAGATTAAGGCTTACCTGTAGGTCCAATAAATATCTCCTAAACCTACATTGTTTAGGAGATATTTACAAAAATACAGGCACCGCTGTCTACGAGGTGCACTGAGAAAGCCGCGAATCACAGTGATATGCCGCTCTCGGCGGCTCCCGTGCGCATGCGGGGGAGTGACGTCATTGCCGCTCCGGAGCAGCGAGACCCGGAAGTCACTCCGGGATTGATGGCGGCGGAGGACGACGTGGACGAGGGTCGCTTTGGGGGCTTCGTTCTCAGGTAAGTTATTCATAATGAGCTAGTATGCTATGCATACTAGCTCATTATGCCTTTGCCTTGCAGGTGACAAAAAAAAAAATGAGGCTTTACTTCCTCTTTAAAGTGGTTCTAAAGGCTGATCTTAGATTCTATGCATGAAGGTAAAAAAACGTGTGAAGCAGCCCCCCTAATACTTACCTGAGCTCCCTCTTGATCCAGCAATGTCCACGAGAGCAAAAAAAAAAAAACAGTAAAGTTAGTCCAATTTTTTGGCATAATGTGAAAGATGAAGTTACGCCAAGTAAATAGATACCCAACATGTCACGCTTCAAAATTGCACACGCTCGTGGAATGTCGCCCCACTTCGGTATTTAAAAATCCCCATAGACGACGATTTAAACATTTTTACTGCTTACATGTTTTGAGTTACAGAGGAGGTTTAGGGCTAGAATTATTGCTCTCGCTCTAATGTTCGTGGTGATACCTCACATGTGTGGTGTGAACACCGTTTTCATACGTGGGCGGGACCTACGTATGCATTCGCTTCTGCATGCGAGCACACGGGGACAGGGGCGCTTTCATTTTTTTTTTATGGTTAAATATTACTTGATGGCCGGGGGCAGGAAGTGGTTAAAGCATTGAGCCTTTTTTGCCCCTTGATTCTATTTCTTGGCCAACGATGCCGGGCAGTTTTCTCCCACTGACCAATGATGCCGGGCAGTTTTCTCCCACTGACCAATGATGCCGGGCAGTTTTCTCCCACTGACGCCGGGCAGTTTTCTCCCACTAAGCAATGATGCTGGGCAGTTTTCCCCCTCTGACCAATGATGCCGGGCAGTTTTCCCCCTCTGACCAATGATGCCGGGCAGTTTTCCCCCTCTGACCAATGATGCCGGGCAGTTTTCCCCCTCTGACCAATGATGCTGGGCAGTTTTCTCCCTCTGACCAATGATGCCGGGCAGTTTTCCCCCTCTGACCAGTGGCACAGGGCATCCCCCCCCCCCCCCCCCCCCCCTGACCAATGAAGCCTGGTACATACTGACCAAAGATGGATGGTTGAAGTCACCAGGCGCAGAACATACAACTTCTAAATTCAGGGTTGGTCACCCACAAGCCTGTTAAATTAGGACAAGCGGCTGTGTCTGTATTTAGGCTGCCTGCACGCAGAACCTAGTGACTCCAGCTGCATAAATAAATGGCTCATTCACATTGTACAGGTCTCAGTGCCTATTTGAATAAGGCCTAAACATATTTTAGAAAGGAGAGAAAGAGCAGTGGTCATGGTATAAAAAAATAAATAAAAAAAACACACATGGTATGGGAACTGTGCCAACCGCTTGATAAAAAAAATGTGCCAATTTGATATGCCTGTTTAAACAGTGCTTTTTATGACAAATTATTTAAAATTGAACAAATAAATGATGTTCTATTGGTTGTTACAGCACTTCAGATTTCATTTTTTTGTAACAAGGGTATTCCATCATTTCATAACTGCCTGAATGTTTCAGTTTCAACAGAGTCAAACATTGTGTATTAGGCTCGATTCACATCTATGCATGTTGCTTTTGAGCGTTTTTGCAGTGCTTTTTGCGGTGCTTGCCGCCTTTTTGGACACGCGTTTTTATAAAAATGTTTTTATTTTATTTATTTTTACACAGTGGTTGCTTAGCAACCAGCTATATACAGTGCAAAATGAAAAAAAACGCAAATCGCGGCAAAATCGCAGTACTTGCGTTTTGAATGCGGGTCCATTGTCTTCTATTACATGCAAAACGCTGCATTTTGCATGAAAAAAGTCCCCGACCCTTTCCAAAAACGCAGAGGCACAAAAATGCATTGATGTGAACATGTTCCAAATTTCTCTGCATTTATGCAAAATGCATCAAAAAACGCATTAGTGTGAATCAAGCCTAAGGCCCCTTACCCCTTCTGGACCTTTGTCCATGAATGCACAGAGCCCTTAGGCCTGGTTCACACTTATGCAGGTTGCAGTTGATGCATATTTCAGGTGCATTTTGCAATACACGTTTTTGATCCACTCAAGTCTATGGAACCAAAAACACAATCTGCTGGTCCCTGGCCCTTTCCATAAAAGGCACAGATGTGAATGTGACCCATAGTAAACCATGTTACATAGACTGTAGTGTGTTTCTGCAAAACTGAAAACACAAAAAAAATGCATAGGTGTAGCGCTGGCTCCTGACGAGCACAAGATGTGTTTTTCAAAGTTAACATTCCTGAAACCACAGTTGGGTTTTAGGGCTAATTATACCAAATTATGGTCTCGGTATCAGTCTAGCTAGAATTGCACTGAGTTCTCCTTCGCCGCAGGTGTCGCTGTCACCGCCGGCAAGTATGAGAACGCAGTTTAGCTGGGCGTATTGGATGCCATTCTTTTCTCGGAACCAGCCCAGTGGGAGTGTCATCCTGCTGTGAATTCTGGGAGGGGGTATTTAAGGAACTGAGATCACGTGTTTCGGGGTTCCGGTCCAGAAGATATCTCCTGTCTGTTTGGTCCTTGTCCTCCTGACCACCCCTCAGGGCCCTCATGGCCTGGGGTGCGGATCCATGCAATTCCAAATCTCAGGGCTGGATAGCCCGAGGCGAAGCAACTGCAGGGACAGGCCTGAATGGATATCAGGGCCTAATTATCCAAGAGTGGTCTGGTGCCGTCTCCTCCAGGTCCAGCAACTGGAGGAGCATCCAGGGTAGTTCTCTTCGGGAGAAGGCCACGCACAAGGCTGGCTTCTCTGAAGGGGCCTGGAGGCTCAGTTGAAGGACACTTTCTGGATCTACATTCATACGGTATCGCCAGACCGGCTGCGAGATACTGGTACCGTATGATAGCTCTCTAAATTTGTCTAAGTCCCTCAATTACATCCAAGTCTGTGGCAGAGACTTTTCTCAAGTGTTCTACATCCAAGTCTGTGGCAGAGACTTTGCTTTACCTAACACTTCACCGGCTGCTAGGCCTAGTGAGAGGAGGTCTATCCGGGGGTGGTGATAATCCAGCTGTGAAACAGTTATTCTCTGGATTAATCCTCTAAGAGACTTCCTATCTTTGCAGTTCCAAAAGTACCTGAACTTTCACCCTAACCCTTTACCCTACATTTAAGAGACGGTTTTATCTTTTGAATAAATAACCCAAAAAAGGAAGATAGAGTCAGTTTCTACATTTCTTTGGGCCATCTACCACGGGAAACCCTAGACGGAGACGAGGAGAAGAAGGTAACGGTAAGCCCAATAAAACCAGCAGCTCCTTTAGGGGTCAGTGCTACATAGGATTGAACCAGACCTAAATGCAGGTACCACTTAGAACAGTATTCAGTCCCATCCAGCTGCAGCCTGCTTTAGACTTTGACAGTCTGCCCACAGAAGGGCTGGACGCTGCACCTGTCCCCCCCCCCCCCCCCCCCCCCCCCCCGAGTACACTAAAAAAACACTGGGAAAGACACACTGCTCCTAGAGGGCCCTGTGTACAAGGGATTTAATTGTCTTCACATCCCCCGTTGCTCCCCTGTGCTGCACCTCGTTGGCCATGCATACACATGTGCAGTCAGTCCCTCCTCACTACGGTATTTACGCCACTGTGCTAATGGTGTAAATTTAGAAAATTGGCACAAGTGTGTTTCATTATTTTGGTGAATGCTGTAGGACATTTATAGAAACAATAGATAAAGGGATCCTGAAAAGCTGAGAGTCATTAGCACCACATCCCTTGTTTAAACATTACAAATCAAGAACCAAGGAAATGGGATTTTTGGGGTGCCATAACACAATCAAAGAAATATATATATAAAAAAATCTATCAAAATTTTATTTAAGAAACATCTTAAAATTTGACATATTAATATAAAAAAAAAAATACCATACAATACATAATTTCTGATTTATAGTGACCATATACAGTGTCTGATATAAAGTTCTCCTGAAGAAACCATCATTGTGGCCAAACATGTAGAGATCCAATCAGTTGCATCTGTTTATGTATTGTATGGTATTTTTGTTACATTAATATGTCAAATTTTAAGAAGTTTCTTAAATAAAATTATAAAATTATAATATATATATACACACTTATACACATACACACACACACACCAAAAAATCCCATTTCCTTGGTTCTTGATTTATAGAAACAAACGCATAGCACTTCTAATTGGATATGATGTACAGTGCCTTGCAAAATGTATTCACCCCCCTTGGCATTTTTCGTGTTTTGTTGCCTCACAACCTGGAATTAACATGCCCACAACTTTGAAGATTTTTTTTATTTATTTTTTTATTTTTTTTATTGTGAAGCAAACAAATAGGACAAAACAGAAAAAGTCAATGTGCATAACTATTCACCCCCCTAAAGTCAATACTTTGTAGAGCCACCTTTTGCGGCTATCACAGCTCCAAGTCGCTTTGGATAAGTCTCTATGAACTTGCCACATCTTACCACTGGATTTTTGCCCATTCCTCCTTGCAAAACTGCTCCAGCTCCTTCAAGTTGGATGGTTTGCAGTTGTGAACAGCAATCTTAAAGTCTGACCACAGATTTTCTATTGGATTGAGGTCTGGGCTTTGACTAGGCAATTCCACATTTACATGTTTCCCCTTAAACCACTCAAGTGTTGCTTTAGCAGTGTGTTTGGGGTCATTGTCCTGCTGGAAGGTGAACCTTTCGTCCTAGCCTCAAATCACACACAGAGCGGTACAGGTTTTGCTCAAGAATATCCCTGTATTTAGCACCATCCATCTTTCCCACAACTCTGACCAGTTTCCCAGTCCCGACTGCTAAAAAAAAAAAACCCACAGCATGATGCTGCCACCACCATGTTTCACTGCGGGATGGTGTTCTTTCGGTGATGTGTTGGGTTTTTACCAGACATAACATTTTCTTTGATGGACAAAAAGTTAAATTTTTGTCTCATCAGACCAAAGCACCTTCCTCCATACATTTTGTGAGTCTCCCACGTGCCTTTTTTCGCAAACTCAAAACGTGCCATTTTGTTTTTTGATGAAAGTAATGGCTTTCTTCTGGCCACTCTGCCATAAATCCCAACTCTATGGAGCGTACGGCTTGTCGTTGTCCTATGTACAGATACTCCAGTCTCTACTGTGGAACTCTGCAGCTTCTCCAGGGTTACCTTAGGTCTCTGTGCTGCCTCTCTGATTAATGCCCTCCTTGCCCAGTCCGTGAGTTTTGGTGTGCGGCCGTCTCTTGGCGGGTTTGCTGTTGTGCCATGTTCTTTCCATTTGGTTATGGTAGATTTGATGGTGCTCCTAGGGATCTTTAAAGATTTGGATATTTTTGTATAACCTAACCCTGACTTGTACTTCTCAACAACATTGTCCCTTACTTGTTTGGAGAGTTCCTTGGTCTTCATGGCAGTGTTTGGTAGGTGGTGCCTCTTGCTTAGATGTTGCAGACTCTGGGGCCTTTCAAAAAGGTGTGTATATGTAATGACAGATCATATGACACTTAGATTGCACACGAGTGGACATCATTTCACTAATTATGTGACTTCTGAAGGTAATTGGTTGCACCAGAGCTTTTTATGGGCTTCATAACAAAGGGGGTGAATACATACACACATGCCAATTATCAGTTTTTTTATTTCTGAAAAAATAGGTAGTTATAGTCGGAGGCCTTACCATAAGGAGGCAGATGGGATCCGGGATGAGATGAAGAGATGAGATATGAGATGAGCTTGCTGAGGGAAGAGCTGAGGCTTCTCCTCCTGGCCAAACAGAAAGTGTGTCCTGAGACCTGATTGGCCAATCGGGTCTCAGGACCCGCTTCCTGATTGGCCAGAAGGAGAAACAGGAAGACAATAGCGAATATTAATTTGCAATTGTCACACAACTGGGTGAGCTCAGGGCGTAGTGCTCTTTGCCCACCCTTTTTTTAAGCCTCCGGCTCTAATCATGTGCTTCAAAAAAAAAAAAAACAAACATTGAAATCAATGCGTCCGACGCCCTGCATGTAGATTAGGGGCCGTGTGCATGGATTGGGGGGGGCGGTGCCCCTGCACCCCTTATGGACAGGCCGCCACTGGAGTCCACGTTAGGCAGTAGCGTTATGTTTTAGAAAGGTCCAACACAAATCAATCAGGCCCGGCGGGTAGGCACACCCCACTGGAGCCACTTACGAATTGTGACAGCAGTCCGAAGACTTGAAGATGCTGACAGCATCTGCAATGAGGAGTGGAATGTAGCGTGGCTGGTCCACACTCAAAAAGGAAGGCTTTCTAGAGTGAGGTAGATGTAGTCTCTGCACTATCCCTACTCCTCTGGAACTTTTCCCTAAACTAGCCACTCGTATAAAGCACACCAAACCCCAAAAAAGTCTTAAATAGACTGTCTGACCCAAGATGGCCACATGGGGTGCTAGGAAGCAGACAGCTGTCAACTTGTGACCACAGAAGTCAGAGGAACCAAGTGCCTCACAACTTCCTTCCCCTTCTGCATTTCCGCTTCAGTTGAGCACCACTTGCAGTGAGGAGTAGAAACTGCACCTGCCTACACACCTCAAATTCTTTCTACAATGTTTATTTTTATTCACTCTTCCTACTCTTCCCATCCCCACCCACCCCCATACCCAGTCTCTATAGCTCCAATCTCATCTAGCTGGAGAGTGAAAAGAGGACTCCTCCAATTCAAGCAAAGGACATATAAATGATTCCTTTGAGTTATTCGAGGTGTAAAGTTGTTGTTTATTACAGATCTAAAATAGTACGGTAATGAATGCTCACTTCGTTTATATATAAAAAAAATTTTTTTTTTTTATATATTTTTTTAAAATTTTAGGACCTATGCCAAACACTGGCAGTCAATAATTATAATTACTGGGCTACGTTGACACAACACATGGTAAAGAGCAGTGGTCTCCAAACTGCAGCCCTTTGCTTGCCTTTATTTGGCACTTGAGACACTATTTCTAATACTGACACAAACAATGGGGAATAATTCCTGCCACTGACACCAATGAAGGGGCACTATTCCTCCCACTGACACCACCAATAGGGGCCTAATAATTCCTGCCACTGACACCAATGAAGGGGCACTATTCCTCCCACTGACACCACCAATAGGGGCCTAATAATTCCTGCCACTGACACCAATGAAGGGGCACTATTCCTCCCACTGACACCACCAATAGGGGCCTAATAATTCCTGCCACTGACACCAATGAAGGGGCACTATTCCTCCACTGACACCACCAATAGGGGCCTAATAATTCCTGCCACTGACACCAACTATGGAGCACTATTCCTTCCACGGTCACCAATGATGAGGCACTATCCCCCCCCCACTGACACCAACAATGGGACACTATTCTTTCCACTGACACCAATGATGGGGCACTATTCCTCCCACTGACACCAACAATGGGACACTAATCCTTCCAATGGCACCAGTGATTGTGCGTTATTCCTCCCACTAGATATGATATGGTTTATGCCCACTGACACCAGGACATTTTCTACTCACACTGGTCAGTCTGGCCCCCCTAAAGTCTGAAGGATAGTAAACTGGCCCCTTGTTTAGAAAGTTTGGAGACCCCTGCTATATAGAATACTCATGTATTAGAGAAGCACAATGACCCAGAAGAATGTGTATTGAGTCAAAAGCACTGAAATAAAATGGAATGCAGCAACCACTGTGGTCATATTTTACTAGGTAGGTCGTCTTGACATGTGCTATTGAAAATATATATTTTTAATGTAATCACACATGAATACAAACTTCTCCCAGTGGCTGCCTGTGGAGTCAGAAGAAAGTTCAGGCACACAAATTTCGGCAATATGTAAGTGATTAGATGTTTCAGTGTTCTCAGCGTTGTGTCCTCAGTGGGATGTGGGACTGCACCTTGGAAACCTCTGTATGGAATCTTGAATCCTTCTGTTCTGAGGCATTATTTATGAAAGTTTCCCAATCCTGTTCTTTGTCAGGGTTGGGTTGTGAATGTGACCATTGTGCATTGGAATTCCTCTGCCACAGGCGGCAGGATGTTCCAATCAGGCACCAGCTGGGACATGCTGCAGTATTCCTACTAAGGTCACCCATATTAACCTTTTCCTAACCACAGACAAGGGCAGAATTACAGTCACTGGAAGGCTCCCGCTGTAAGCTTCCAAACTTGCTATGGCTTGTTAAGTGGCACTAAACGCTCATCAGCCCAGTGTGTGCTTCCAGGGCCTTTTTGATTCATAAGTGACACAGATATGACCCAAGATGTGATATGATTTATAGGATACAGCCCTGCTCCTACAGATAGGGGATGTTCTACATATAGTGCAATAACAATACCCTCTCTGTTTATAGATAAAAATGAGTGTTTTAGAGACAGACTAGCCTGGAAAAAAAAAATCTCTGCTCAGGTAATATGTTTTGCACGGTCGACGGTGTCAGACATATGCAAAATTGTGCCATAAATGCGGTAACCCAGAGCAATATATACAGTATCTCACAAAAGTGAGTACACACCCCTCACATTTTTGTAAATATGTTATTATATCTTTTCATGTGACAACACTGAAGAAATTACACTTTGCTACAATGTAAAGTAGTGAGTGTACAGCTTGTATAACAGTGTAAATTTGCTGTCCCCTCAAAATAACTCAACACACAGCCATTAATGTCTAAACCGCTGGCAACAAAAGTGAGTACACCCCTAAGTGAATATTTCCAAATTGGACCCAATAAGCCATTTTCCCTCCCCGGTGTCTTGTGACTCAGTGTTACAAGTTCTCAGGTGTGAATGGGGAGCAAGTGTGTTAAATTTGGTGTCATCACTCTCATTCTCTCATACTGGTCACTGGAAGTTCAACATGGCACCTCATGGCAAAGAACTCTCTAAAGATGGCCTAGGCTATAAGAAGATTGCCAAGACCCTGAAACTGAGCAGCAGCACGGTGGTCAAGACCATACAGCGGTTTAACAGGACAGGTTCCACTCAGAACAGGCCTCACCATGGTCGACCAAAGAAGTTGAGTGCATGTGCTCAGCATCATATCCAGAGGTTGTCTTTGGGAAATAGACATACGAGTGCTGCCGGCATTGCTGCAGAGGTTTAAGGGGTGGGGGGGTCAGCCTGTCAGTGCTCAGATCATACGTCGCACACTGCATCAAATTGGTCTGCATGACTGTCGTTCCAGAAGGAAGCCTCTTCTAAAGATGATGCACAAGAAAGCCTGCAAACAGTTTACTGTGACTTACTGAAGCCAAGCATGATCCCCCTCCCTTCAGAGTCTGGGCTGCAGGGCAGAATTCCAACATGATTATGACCCCAAACACACCTCCAAGATGACCACTGCCTTGCTAAAGAAGCTGAGGGTAAAGGCGATGGACTGGCCAAGCATATCTCCAGACTTAAACCCTATTGCGCATCTGTGGGGCATCCTCAAACGGAAGGTGGAGGAGCGCAAGGTCTCTAACATCCACCAGCTCTGTGATGTTGTCATGGAGGAGTGGAAGAGGACTCCAGTGGCAACCTGTGAAGCTCTGGTGAACTCCATGCCCAAGAGGGTTAAGGCAGTGCTGGAAAATAATGGTGCCCACACAAAATATTAACACTTTGGGCCCAATTTGGACATTTTCACTTAGGGGTGTACTCACTTTTGTTGCCAGTGGTTTAGACATTAATGGCTGTGTGTTGAGTTATTTTGAGGGGACAGCAAATTTACATTGTTATACAAGCTGTACACTCACTACTTTACATTGTAGCAAAGTGTAATTTCTTCAGTGTTGTCACATGAAAAGATAGAATATAATAATATTTACAAAAATGTGAGGGGTGTACTCACTTTTGAGAGGCGTACAACACGCACCTTCATTTTAAGAGGGAAGTTTCAGGAAAAAAAAAAAATTACATTTTAAAGTAAGAACTTTGAAGCAAAAAAAAGGGTCAGTGCTCATCAATGCAGCCTCACCATTGCCCATCTGCAGCCTCACAATTGCCCATCAATGTAGCTTGATCAATGCCCATCTTCAGAATCACCATGGCCATCAATGCAGCCCGATCAATGCCCATCTGCAGCCTCACCTCAGATTACTGCTGCCTCGGAGGGGACAGGGAGGGACGGGACGAGCGCCATCAGAATACATACAGCAAGAATCTCCTGTCTACTCGGCGGCCTCTTTAATGCAAAGTCCCGTCTCCTGGACCGGCTTCTATGATAGACAGAACACTGGTCCAATGCCGGCCCAGGAGACGGGACTTGCTATTACAGAGGCCACTGAGTAAACAGGAGATTCTCGCTGTATGTAATCTGATGGCTCTCGTCCCACCCCCTCCCCATTCCCTCCTAGGCAGCCCAAATTGCTGTGTTAAATACCCCATACTTTAAATGAGGAAAAAAGAGAAAAAAAGTATTTAACCTCCTCCCTACAAGAATGGCTCGCTATAACCCTAACTGGTCACCCCTTCCCCTTTGCTTCCACAACTGTGGACAAACAGGTTAATTTCTTCATGTTTGATGGGTGTGCCCTGTGGCCAACCACTTATGGACAAGTGTCTATCAGTTGATCTCTAGATTTATGGACACTCCTGTTCCTTTTGAAACCCAATACGCCCTTCTAAATCTCAAACCTCCGGGTATGCGCAAGAAAGCTTTCAAACTACTGCTCCACATTTTTACAGCAGCCAAGGAAACCATCACCAGGGCATGGCAGACATCTACACTATCTCTGACCGAAAACCAAATCTATGGTCAATACCACCCTCATCCATGTAAAACTCCAAGGCAAAAATCTCTCAGATAAGGTCAAATGGTTCCAAGCCTTTTAGAGACCCTGGATATCTCCACACCTCCATCAGGGAACCGATCCAGAACCTGTTCACATGACTGACTTTGGCAGATGTATCCACAAACTCCCCTCTCCCCCCCTTTTGTCACCCCCCCCCCCCCTTATGTTGCCTTCACTAACCATCTGAATTTAGATGCCTGTTATATTTTTGATACCTCAACCGCAATGTAAAGCGGTTCACTACCTGTATTGTTCTTTTGAATATGTCAATTGTCTCATTTGGCACATTTCTTGGACGCATGTCATCTTGTATCATCATTGCTGTTACCTGCTTGAATATGCTGTTTTGTATTATTTGTTTTTTCTACAAAACCTAATAAAAAGATTGAACCACAAAAAAAAAAAAATGTATTAGCGCTATTTCAGCTAAGTCTATAATAAGGGAGAAGCCTGAGGGTTGACATAAGGATTACAGTCTTGGGCAGGCAAGTCTGAGGACCACTATCGTAATATGAGCATCATCTTATATGGCAGAAGGAAACAATTGCATCTTCACAGGATTTGAACCTGATTTAAATTATTATTCAAGATGCTGTAATAAGAATCCTAGGTTAATTGCTTTCTGCAGAGGAAGATGCAAATGTAAACCACATTGCTTGAAGACCCCCATTGCATTGCAGAGTTAATTTTATATGAACAAGCATGGCAATTAAAAGGATTTTGACATGACACAGGTGGCTACAATCACAATACAGTTATTACCATCATGCAGTCTCACGTCAAGGATCACTGAACTCCGAATACCCAGTTCCTCAGGATTGTAGTTATCTGCAATTGTTTGGAAATCTGCAGAGTACTACTTTTTATGCCAACCAGACATTATGGTCATTTAATTGTGAGGATTTTATTGTCTGTTACATTACAACACAAGCAGTTCAATTGCATACATATTAGATTCCCCAATTAGTAAGGCAGCACAACGCACCACTTTACTCAAACAGAAAATATTAAATGGCAAGTGCACCTTTTTTTTTTTTTAAAAGCCAGTGGCGTGTGAAACACACCCAAAAACTCCACCCGGTGCCAAAAAAAAGTGCACACACATAAAGAGTGAAACACAAAACGTGCAACGGGTGTTACACTGTCCTCCCTAGGGATGGACCTTACCCTGATCCCCCGGGGCGTTAGGCTCCAGACAGGGACTGAGATACTTCACTTGGTCCATCTGGCCGAAACCAGACGGACCCCATTCTCTGGAAGCACCCAAGTACTAGGTGGTGCTCTTCCAAAGGGAGACCCCATGAGAGAAGGTGAACTAAGCCAGAAGGCCATGTCCACCTCCTCCCAAGACTTTCAGGGTTGGCCCGAGGACCCACACCCTACTCATCACGCAGTGACAAACTGTGACAACACCAAACAAAAAAATACAAAAAAGTGACAAACACAGGGTTAAATAAAAAGAAAGTGGGGAGAAGGAAGATGGGAGAGTGAGTGGAAAGTGACCATTGTGCAATACAACGGCCGGCCCTCCGGCCAGAAATCAAAAATTCCTCAGACCCTGGCCAGAGAACCGGCCCTAGAGGCAGGTGTGAAAAAAGTGTGTAGTGAAGTGACCAAAGTGCCCCTTCCTACACTTGTGAGAGCTATGGCACCCCTGGAATGCCACTCCAGGGGCACATTCACCACGGGCTTTTCGTCACAACCCTGACCAACGGTGGGTAAGTGCACTTTTAGGCCTTGTTTACACTTATAGCCGGGAGAGATAAAGCCCCCCCCCCCCCCCCCCCCTTACCCTTACATGCCAGACAGGATGGTACACGCGCCTTGAGATAAATTATAACCCATGCACCACTGGCCCCAGGGGTTGAAAAACAAGAATCCAGTAGGCGACATATCGCTTCCCGGCCATTTGTCAACTGCCCTAGGAAAAGTGATCTGCCAACACAAGTGTAAATGAGCCTGTAGGCTAAATTCAGAAGGCCTTACGAAAATTTGGAAACGAGTATGCAGATCTTGCTGGCAGAAAGATCCTGTATAAAAGTGCTTTGTACGCTGTATACCTGTATATGTATCCATGGTAGGCCCAAGACATTGTGCTGCCTGGGCCCAAGAATAAAATGCTGCTACTAAAATTAAATATATCAGAAAATCTGATTTACATGCAACAGCACCTTGTCCATATGCAAAATTATATCACAAACCATTATGTTCAAATCCAAACCTTTTTTTGTATATAGCGCAAAAAATAAAACCGCAGAGGTGATCAAATACCACCAAAAGAAAGCTCTATTTGTGGGGAAAAAAGGACATCAATTTTGTTTGGGTAAAACATTGCACGGGCGCGCAATTGTCAGTTAAAGCGATGCAGTGCAGTATCGCACAAAATGGCCTGGTCATTGGGGAGGCAAATCCTTCCAGGGCTGAAGTGGTTTATCAGGGCTGGGCAAGTCCCTATCAGGCTCTCATGTCTCATACAACTTGTAAAGTGTGTTTGTACTTACAGTTTTGATTCAGACTCCTGAAGACAATGCTTCTATGGGGAACTCACTGGTGGGAAAATGGACAGGGTGAGGGTCATAGGCGTGCAAAGCTTAAATAATATATACCGTATATACTCGAGTATAAGCCGAGTTTTTCAGCACATTTTTTTGTGCTGAAAATGCCCCCCTTGGCTTATATTGGAGTCAAGCACTTTTTTGCAGCAGAAAATTACATTTTCCGACCCGACTTTGGGGCCCCGTATCTCGGGGACACTTGGTGCTAGGAACCCCAAATTTGGTATTCAAACCCAGTGGAACTAGCACTACAACATATCAAAGATGGGGTTCCTAGAACCAAAGTGGCCCGAGATACAGGGCCCCAAAGTCGGTCAACTGTGTCCATCTGCAGCAATGTCATTTCGGGACCCTTTGGCAAATTTTGGCTGCAGCTAGGGGGTATTTAGGAACCCTTAACTACCAAGTTTGAAGTTTGGGGGACCTATGGCTGCAAATGGGCACAGTGAGGCATGCAAATGGGCATTGTATGTGTATTATATATATATATTTTTTTTTTTTTCCTTCTGGGACAACAGCCATGCAGACCAATTTGATGCAGTGTGCAGCGTATGGTCTGAGCACTGACAGGCTCACCCCCCCCCCTCCCCTTCAACCTCTGCAGCAATGCTGGCAGCACTCATACGTCTATTTCCCAAAGACAACCTCTGGATAGGACACTGAGCACATGCACTCAACTTCTTTGGTTGACCATGGCGAGGTCTGTTCTGAGCGGAACCTGTCCTGTTAAACCGCTGTATGGTCTCGGCCACCGTGCTGCAGCTCAGTTTCAGGGTCTTGGCAATCTTCTTATAGCCTAGGCCATAGAGCAGCAATTCTTTTTTTTTTTTCAGATCCTCAGAGAGTTCTTTGCCATGAGGTGCCATGTTAAACTTCCAGTGACCAGTATCAGAGAGTGAGAGCGATAACACCAAATTTAACACACCTGCTCCCCATTAATAACTGAGACCTTGTAACACTAACGAGTCACATGACACCGGGGAGGGAAAATGGCTAATTGGGCCCAATTTGGACATTTTCACTTAGGGGTGTACTCACTTTTGTTGCCAGCGGTTTAGACATTAATGGCTGTGTGTTTAGTTATTTGAGGGGACAGGAAATTTACACTGTTATACAAGCTGTACACTCACTACTTTTTTTTTTTTTTTTTTTTTTTTAAATGGTACACTCACTACTTTACATTGTAGCAAAGTGTAATTTCTTCAGTGTTGTCACATGAAAAGATATAATAAAATATTTACAATATTTGTGAGATACTGTATAGACACATACTGTATACACACACACTTTAATATACATGTACATATTTCATACATTTAAAAAATGTTTAACCGCTTCCCGACCGGCGCACGACGATGTACGTCAACAGAATGGCACGGACAGGCAGAAGGGCGTACAGGTACGTCCCCTTTAAGATGGCGCCGTGCCATCGAGCGCGCGCCGCGGGTCCCGCGGACTCGATCGCCGCGGGGTTGCCCGCGATTGTCACACGGGAAGGCTGAACGGGGAGATGCGGAAATAAACAGCATCTCCCCGTTCTGCCTAGCAACTAGTGACGCCAATCTCTGCTCCCTGTGACTAGCTCACAGCCACGCCCCCCCACAGTTAGAAACACGCCTCTAGGAACATATAACCCCTACACTGCCACCTAGTGCTTAACCCCTTCACTCCCAGTGTCATTTACACAGGAATCAGTGCATTTAAATAGCACTGATTGCTGTATAAATGACATGGTCCCAAAAATGTGTCAAAAATGGCCGATGTGTCCGCCATTACTAGTAAAAAAAAAAATTATTAATAAAAATGCTATAAAACTATCCACTATTTTGTAAACGCTATAACTTCTGCGCAAACCAATCAATAATCGCTTATTGCGATTTTTTTTACCAAAAATATGTAGAAGAATACGTATCGGCCTAAACTGAGTAAAAAATGTTTTTTTTTATATATTTTTGGGGGATATTTATTATAGCAAAAAGTAAAAAATAATGCGTTTTTTTCAAAATTGTCGCTCTTTTTTTGTTTATAGCACAAAAAATAAAAACCCGCGGGGCGATCAAATACCACCAAAAGAAAGCTCTATTTGTAGGGAAAAAAAGGACATCAATTTTGTTTGGGAGCCACGTCGAACGACCGCACAATTGTCAGTTAAAGCGACGCAGTGCCGAATCGCAAAAAGTGCTCTGGTCTTAAGCCAGCAAAATGGTCCGGTCTGAAAGTGGTTAAGGAATACTTTATTGTTCAAGAATGTTTAACTTGGAAAAAGGAAATCAGATGGTGTAGGATGCCTGCAGTACATTACAATTCCATTGTGATTACCACACTGGATTATAAAATAGGTGTTCTCATATTTTAGATGCCCTGCTTCAGGGTGCATTCTCAGATAAGAGCCCTTTTACACTGAAATCGTTCGGGGGTCAGCGGTAAAGCACTGTTACTTTTACCGGCGCTTTACTGTCATTTTAGCAGCGCTATTCGGCCGCTAGTGGGGCGATTTTAACCACCACTGGTGGCCGAAAAAGCGTTAAAACCGCCCGCAAAAACGCTGCTGCAGCGGCACTTTGCCGGCGGTGCTGCCCATTGATTTAAATGGGCAGGGGTGCTTTAGGAGCAGTGTATTCACCGCTCCTACAGCGCTGCAAAGAAGCTGCTTGCAGGACTTTTTAGGACGCCCTGTTTTTTTGACACTCCGGCTTTCACACTGGGATTGCAGCTGAGGCTTTTTTCAGGCGCTTTACAGGTGCTATTTTTAGTGCTAAAGCCCCTGAAAAACGCTTCCAGTGTGAAAGGGGTCTAAGTGTTGCGTTAGCATGGGTTTTTCCACTTTATTGGAATGCACATTGACCTATGGAAGTAAATTCAGTGCATTGCGGTGACATTCATTTTGAAGAACACAAATGCACCCAGTGAAAGCTACCACAAGAGGTGTGCGATTTTGAGCACCCCAGCCCACAGATGTGAACCACGTGTGCGTTGTGGTGTACTGTGCGAAAAAAAAAAAAAAAAAGGGAAAACCACTGGGCTGTCTTAATGAATAAAAACACAAAGCATAGTGTGAATGGTCACAAAAAAACACCATTTATGCTACAGTTAATTCTTGCTACTGGCTTTAAACACCGCCAGCACCGCTGTCAGAAGTGGCTGTCTGATTTGTACTCTATCCAATCACTCATCTTGAGTGGTTACAAAGGATGAGCTCTGGCGTGTTTGCACAGCCCACATGCAGAGCCCGCCAAGAAGACGGCACTGCACATCGCTAATTACAGGCAGTGAGACATTTCCCGATCTCTGCAGCCGCGCATCGGGACAATGTCTCACTGCCTGTAATTAGCGAAGCGCAGTGCCAACTTCCTGGCGGGCGCTGCACGAACACGCCGGAGCTCATCCTTAGTGGTTCCATGCAAATAGAACATATGACCAACCAATTCTGCATTTGGAACATGCTTCAGAGGCTACTGAAAGGTGGTAACCTTACCCTGTCCTCACCACCTTTTTTAACCTCATTTTTGCAGACAAACGCGCAGTTTTTGGGACGTTTGCCGCGCTTCCCCATTTGCTTAAGTGTGTAGCGTTCAGGAGGCTTTTTGCACGCCAATCACTACATGTTGGGTAAACTGTGTCACAGGTTCCAACCATTGCAACTCCAGCATGTAAACGCCCTCTGTCTGCTGCCTATTTCAGCTTAATGGGAGGGGGGACAGTTGGTCATGGTAAAAACACGGCTCAACCACACATTTTTTGCCACCTTCCCAACTACACGTCTAAATGTATCCATTGTGAAGATGATTATTTTCCATAACCATTTTCCCATAAAAACAGCTAAATTCCTGATAAATCCTGAGCTACAACAGTAAATCGCGTGCAAACCAAAAATCTTTTGCAACTGCTCGCCGATGACTAAGAATTGTCACAAAAAACATTTATTTTTTCCGCTGCAGTCTCCAATGTATTGCTATTCACCTCAGATAAATCTGCAATTACTGACATGCACAATAAAAGCCAGTGGGGAGGTTTGTACAACTACAACAGGAAACGAATCTCAAACAAGAAATAAAAAATATACTAAAAACATAAGAAATTTAAAAAATATATATTTTTTTTTAACCACAAGTTTTTTTGTTATTCAATGCCTGAAGGCCCCATTTCTGTGCGACTCCTCTACTGAGCCTGCTGAGAGCTGCAGTCTGGACATGGCCTTACCTGTGGATGTGGCTGGTCACACTGACACCGTGCTTCTACTGCAACAAGCCAGCTTTCATGAGTGTGTCCTTCCCCTCCAGGAGGACCTAAAGCTTCAGCACATGCTCTTATCAGCTGAGATTGGTCACCCCTGTGTGTAAAACATGTAATGTGACAAGATGATTGTCACCTCATCATGTCACCAGCTTCTCAGCTCATTAGCCACTAATCTGATGATCTGCTCCACCCCAGGCCACATTAGGAGCTGAGGAACACCTGGGACTATTTCTTTTAGCAGATAGTGATGTGTCAAACAATTGCACTACATGGTTTATCAATTTCCTTCAGGGGGGGATAGCTGACAGGAACCCAAAACATCCAGATTACCTGAGACCAGGTGCTCTGCGACTCTTTCCACCCTTCCTGACCCTTCAATGTGGCCGGACACATCCCCATTCCTCCTCGTACCCAGGGACTTTCCAAGGACAATTCTGACTTTGGCCCTAGAATCTTTTGTGACTGGAAATATCTTTTTTATGTTTGGATAACTACACAAAATACATTCTAGGCCTCATATACACAGACGTTTATTAACTACAAAGTCCTCAAGTGTACTTATGCAGGCCATACATGGTCAAATTTTGAACAAATTTTCTTTTCAAAATCAGAAAGTTCGTTTTTTTTGTGATCCGATGGTGCCACCATTGATTCGGCTGACCGAGCCTTCAATTTCACCTCATGTTGCTACAGAAAAGAATTTTCTTTTCTGGGAATCTTCTTTTCTCTCCGTAAATTTTCTTTTCTTATTACATTTCTCGCACGATTATCCCATCATTGATTAGAAAATCGGTCGTTTTTCAAAAAATTTCCAACATGTCCGATTCCTCAAATTTGATTTCTGAACGAAAATCGGCCGTTACTGCAGCCCACTAATGGTGAGAAATTCATACGAAAATTCTTAGATACGATTTTCAAAAGAAAATTCTTTCGAAATTCGAACCGTGTATGGCCGGCCTTATGGTGTATTTCCCGAAAGCGCCAGTCTAAAACTTTGCACTAAGGATGAGCTCCGGCGTGTTCGCACAGCCCACGTGCAGCGCCCGTCAGGAAGTCGGCACTGCACTGCGCTAATCACAGGCAGTGAGACATTGTCCCGATGCGTGGCTGCAGAGATCGGGAAATGTCTCACTGCCTGTGATTAGCGCAGTGTCGACCTCCTGGTGGGCGCTGCACGTGGGCTGTGCGAACACGCCTGAGCTCATCCTTAGTCTGCACGCACATAGGTGGGTAAATGCCAATGCACAGGAATATTGGTGTTTACAAGAATATCCACTTGACCTCCAGAAGATTTACCCCCTTCATGAGCAGGCCATTTTTTGCGATACAGTGGAAATGGGGGTGGTTCTGGCGCAAACTGTAGTTCAAATGATGCCAGAGAACCTGAGTCTGTGTAATTATAATGGGGGTGGATCCGGGGAGAGCACAAACCGTGCAAGATGGATGGTGATATTCAGGGGTGAAGAAGAAACGGTCCATAACTAAGGGCAGGCCTCTTCACTTTTTGCGATACGGCACTGTATTATTTTAACTGACAATTGCGCGGTCATGGAACGCTGTACACAAATAAAATGATTGTCCTTTTTTTTCCCCCACAAAAAGAGCTTTCTTTTTTTGGTATTTGATCACCACTGGGTTTTTTATTTGTTTTGCGTTATAAACAAAAAAAGACTGACAATTTTGAAAAAAAATATATATATTTTTTACACTCTGCAATAAGACATATTCAATAAAAATATTTTAAAAATCAGATTTCTTCATCAATTTAGGCCAATATGCTACATATTTTACCGCAATAAAAGTTATAGCGTCTACAAACTATGGTATATATACTGGAATTTTTATTTATCTGTTTATTTACTTTTTTACTAGTAATGGCGGGGATCAGCGACTTTTAGCAAGACCATGATACTGCAGCGGACAATCAGATACTAACTGACACTTTTTGGGAACCAGTGACACTAATACAGTGATCCATGCTAAACATATGCACGGTCACTGTACTAATGACACTGGCTGGGAAGGGGTTAAACATAGAGCGATCAAAGGGTAAAATGTGTGCCTAACCAGTGTTTTGGTGTACTGTGTGAAGAGCTGTTACTAAGAGAAGGAATTCATTTTATTCCCTGCTGACAAGACAGCACTCTGCCTTGTGTTCCCGACAATCGGCGGGTGCCAGCAGTCATCCATTGGCCGGCACCCGCTGATCAGCATCTGCTGTGTATAATCACAGCAGAGAGCCGGGTCGCCTTTGGCACGCACGCACGCTCCCTACCAGGAAGTGGTGGATGACGTACCTAGTACGTGAACTGGCGCAGGAGAGTCACCTTGCCACCGTATATGTAAGTTACATGGTCGGCAAGCGGGTATAAGCATGTACAGCCACTTGTGTGGCAGGCTGTATGCTCCAGCACAGGAAAACTCTGGGGATATAATGCTTGAAGACTTTAGAGCTAATAAATGTCTGTATACATGAGGCCTTATGCATGTTATATGAATATCTTCCTGAGTAGGGATGAGCTCAGGCGTGATCAGATACCATTCCGAACTTGAGCTATCCCATCAGGAAGCGGACACTGCAGTCCGCCAGACATTTATGGCTGATAGGAACATCACATTTCCCGCAATGGGAATAGCGTTCCCATTTTCTTAAGCGTGATTTACACACGTTTCTCCATGTCGCGCATAGGGCAGCCCATTCGCTTCACTGCGCTGCACCTATGAGCATTTGTTGCCCAAAAGAAGCTCCTGTCATTACAAGTTATGGCACCCAAACACACGTTGCGTGTTTTACGGCAATTTGTAATTGCGGGCAGAATCGCAGAAATTCTGCCGATGATTCCAAATTGTCAAGTGTGAATGGGGCCTAAAACACTATTATTTACGAAAAGTAAATCCACTTTGCACTACAAGTGCACTTGAAATTGCACTGAAAGTGCACTTAGAAGTGTAGTCGCTGTAATTCTGAGGGATAGATCTGAAATGAGGGGAAGCTCTGCTGATTTTATCATCCAATCACGTGCAAGCTAAAATGCTGCTTTTTATTTTCCTTGCATGTCCCCCTCGGTTCTACAGCGACTGCACTTCCAAGTGCACGTTCAGTGCAATTTGCTCTTGTAGTTTGCACTTGTAGTGCAAAATGGATTTGCCTTTTGTAAATAACCCCCCATGTTTTACTGTGCAGGCTAGAGTGAATGTCACCTACATCATACACAGAGGATAAGCAACACTAATGTCCCTTAAAATTATCTTACACTGTTGTCAGCTATGAATTGCACCGTGTCAGGAAGTATACAGAATTACATATAAACATGAGTGTAGCACGAAATGGTTAAATTCAGGCCGTTACAAGACTGGACTAGCAGCTTGTGTGACCTGCACATGACACACTTCTAGGTGGTTCCACACAGGTCATGGGGGAACTCCACAAGTGCAGTAAAATCACCTCAGCAGGAGATAAACTTGTCATTGCTGCGATCAGTCACACCTGACAAAATCAGAGGCTCCTAGAAGAGATTCCACAGTAAAAAAGGAACATGTTTGCCTTAAGGGCCGGTTCACACTGGTGCAATGTCAGACATCGGATGTGATTCGAACCGCACTGCAGTGAAAATCACATGCGATCTCTGTGCGTTGCGATTTCAGCCATAAAGATTGTACGGCTGAATTTGCATCAAACTTGCACAGGACCCTTTTTATGTCTGTAGCAGAATCAGATCGCATGTTCACACCCATGCGATCCGATTCCTGTCCGAGTTTTCAGATCGCACTGCGATATGCGAATTGATTTGGGGGTGTCATTTACTTTTACCTGACACTCCCAGCAGGTCACATAGGGCAGTGTGAACTGTTGCCGGGAAAAATGCGATGCGGGAACACCGCAATGGATTTGCAGGGTTCCCGCATCTCAGCAGTGTGAATCGCCCTAAGACCTTTTTCACACTGAGGTGGTTTTCAGGCATTTTAGCGCTAGAAATAGCACATGTAAAGCGCCTGAAAACTGCCTCCCATGCCATCTGAGTGCTTTCAAACTGCAGCGGTGCGCTGCAAGCAGCATCCTTGGGAGCGCGGTATACATCGCTCCCAAAGCGCCCCTGCCCATTGCAATGAATGGGCAGAGCTTCCAAATCGCCTGAAAAGTGCTTCGGAAGCGCCGCAACACAGGCGCTTTCAACCCCTTCTTCGGCCACTCGCGGGTGGTTAAAAGGGGTGCTAAAACAAGCGCCGCTTTAGCGCTAACACATGGACGGCCCCAGTGTGAAAGTAGCCTTATAAAGGAAACCAGTACTGAAAAAATGTAAAGGCTGTTTTTGCCTGCTAAATTCTTTCTGAAAATGCTAGTTCCCTGGCTATAATGAATTTCCTGAGTCACTACTGACTGAGCATCAGTCCCCAACATAGTGAGGGACATTTATCAAACAAATGAAAAAGCAAACCAGGTTGCCTGCCATTTATTAAGAAAGTCTATGTGAAAGGATTCCTGTGTATTTGTGACTCATATTTTTTTTTTTTTAATTAGTTCATATTTCTCTCTGGTGACCCAAAGCAATTTATCTGTTGCTGGGGTGACAGCCATCTTGGGCGTGCTCAGTATGTCTTTGGAGCATGGGAGTAAACCCCACAAGCACATGGAGAACATGCAAACTCCATGCAGATAGTGTATTGCCCAAGACTAAGGGCTAACACCTGAGCAGGGTCTGCATTCCTGTGCGATTCTTGCACGCTCCTGTGCAGTGCAATTTTGCAGCCCATCACACTTTAAATGCACCAAAATAGTGCATGCGCTATTTTTTTAAAACTGCATCAAATCGCATAGTACCATGCAATCTGGTGCCTGCAAACGCACTGCTTTTGTAATATGCCTTTGGGATGCCATTGGCATTAGATTGGCAGTGCTTTTTGAGAGTGGTGTGGGAAATGTGCAGAGAATGTACCCTTCCTGCACCACGTTCTGGAGTGAACCGGCCCTCAAACCGAGGACCCCTGCACTAACCACCAAGCCCTGGTTAACAGCAGTGTGGTTTTGAAATCGCACTTCGGCGCAATTTCAAAGCATCATTTGCACCTCTGATTTGATTATGGCTTGCGACTTCATTTAACAGAAGTCTATGCAAGTTGCAATGAAATCGGAAAAAAGCAGCGCAGGAACCTTTTTCAAAGTCTGTCTGTCAATGAACTGTTTCATTGCCGGTGTTCTGTGGAATAGTGCATCTCATCAGGTAATGCCTCCGATGATCTGCGCATGTGCAGGACGTAAGGTCACTCCAGCTGATATGTTGATCAGCTGGTGTGACGTCAACACCTGCAAAGTGCGGAGTGAGAATCTAATTGTCAGATTCTGCCTCGCTGTCCCTGCGCATGCATGAGTCTTGACACCATGCTGCAACACACCAAAATCCGCCCCCAAATCTGCCCTGCAAGATCCGCCCTGCAACACACCCAAATCCACCCAACAAAAATAGTTTTCTGCCTGTGACTCCGCCTATGACGTCGCTCAAGTCTCGCACATGCTCAGAGAGAGCGAGGTAGACTTTGGCAATTTGATTCTCCCTTTGTACTTTGCCGATTGTCGCATAATGCCTCAGACGATCTGCGATTGTGTGGCGGCTGTGATTTGCTGTCACAGAAGTCACGTGATTGGAAGCTTCTGATTGCAACTATGCATTGGCAGCTGCCCGTGAGAGCTTAGTCACTGTGCTGAGAGTGTGTAGTCAGCACGATATAAGCACAGAAAACACCATAGTTTGTAGACACTATAACTTTTGCGCAAACCAATCAATATACGCTTATTGCGTTTTATATATGTAGCAGAATACAAATTGGCCTAAATTGATGAAGAAATCAGATTTTTAAAAAAAAATGTATTGAATATTTATTTGTGTACAGCGTTTCATGACCGCGCAATTGTCAGTTAAAACAATACAATAATAAAAATAATATCACTATCCATTTAGCACGTTTTGTGCTCTCCCCTGATCCACACCCATTATAATTACACAGACTCAGGTTCTCTGGCATCATTTGAACTACAGTTTGCGCCAGAACCACCCCCATTTCCACTGTATCACAAAAAATGGCCTGCTCATGAAGGGGGTAAATCTTCCGGAGGGTAAGGATGAGATCAGAGTAAGGATGAGATCAGGCGTGTTTGCACAGCCCACGTGCAGCGCCCGCCAGGAAGCTTTCTCAGCTAAGCACACCCTCCTGCATGCATGCCTGAGCTAAGGACAGATGTATTCCAGGAAGTGAATGCTACATGAATCATTTGCCCTTACACAAGATGGCTATGGCCAGAAATGCTTGTGGGGGGGGGGGGGGGTTCAAAGTGATTTCTCAGCATAGCGACATGGATGGATTGAATTGGTGGCATTGCCTAGGTGTGTGGCACAAATGATTAATGTCTCCTAATGTCGTTTTATGCGTCACATTCTACTCTTATGCAGAAAAAGCCACAGAAAATAGGAAACTGTGGTCCTTCATGTAATGCTCCCCTCTGCAGGTATGAAGTACAAGCCATTTAGCTCAGTACACCCTTTCAGACCTGGCATGTACAGGGCACTACCTCTCGAGCATCTGATAAATTCTGATAAGGTCATTTTAAACTATTAAACTTTATGGGCCCATTTACACTGTTAATTTTAACACGCACGTTACAATACATTTTGAGGTGTTAGTAACCCATATTAAAGTCGAAGTTCAGTCAAAAACTAAAACTAAATCTACTCCCACTACCAGTCTTAAGCCTCATACACACGATCAGGTTGTTGGCCAACAAAACCGTGGACTTTTGTCCGAAGGCCATTGGCCCAAACTTGTCTTTCATACAAACGGCAAGGAATTGTCGGTCAACAAACACGCACGTACTGACGTACTATGTATTTTTTCAGCTCTTTAGCGCCACTCTTTGGGCTCCTTCTACTAATTTCGTGTTAGTAGAAGTTTGGTGAGTGTTGATTCACGCTTTTCATTTCGCGCTTTTAAGTTTGCGCTTTTCATTTTGCGCTTTTCAGTTTGTGCTTTTCAGTTCGTGCTTTTCAGTTCCTTTCTGAATGGCCATTCCTCAATCAGACGTTGCGGAATCGGAGGAGATAACGTGTTATTTATTATTGGCCTTGGAGTTATTGCTTTGACACAAGTCCAGTCCAGGAACAGGAGGAGGAGGATTTCTTGGACCAAAAATTGGTTGCTTTATTAATCCTGACATACTATGTCATATGCCTTTGCTGCGGGAGCTCCAGGATAATAATCCAGATGTTTTTAGGAATTACCTCCGGATGACGGACCCCTGCTTTTAGCAACTCTTGGCATTGTTGACCCCCTTAATCAAGAAGCAGGACACATGCATGAGGCTTTTATTTTATTTTTGGTTGAATAATAATGATTTGATTTGGTATATTTTCTATATTTTTGGATTCATAGAATTCACTTTTTAGTTAAGTTCTATTGGCAGATAGCATGTCTAATTTTATTTGTTTTCTTTTTTTTAATGCACAATAAAAAAATTGTGTAGAATAATACTTGGCTATGTGTTTTACTTCAAATGACAGTTTGGGAGTAGGCAGTTACATTTAAAAAAATACAATGTAAAATTGACAATGGACACCAACACTGTGTACGGAAAATAATGGTGTTTTGGTAACTTGCCGAAAAAAAATATATATATATATTATTCTTGATATCACTAGAACAAAAAAGCCTTTGAAAATTTGTTTGCAATAACTCCATCAGTATCACCAGCAAACAGAATGTGCTCTGCATTTCGAGATTTCATAGTTTGCCACGAATGTTAATTCTCCATTAGGAACACTAGCTTACAAGACTGACCGCTTCTGGCTCGTCCTTGCTTCTGAGCATGCGTGTTTGTACTTTGGACTTTTGTCCGACAGACTTGTGTACACACGCTCGGAAAATCCAACAGACATTTGTCAACGGAAAATTTTAAAACCTGCTATCCAACATTTGTCCGCGGAAAATCTGACAACAATTGTCCGATGGAGCGTACAAACGGTCGGATTTACCGCCAACGGCCTGTCATCACACATTTCCTGTCGGAAAATCCGATCGTGTGTATTAAGCTTTACCCTTTTCTATCCACCCTGTAAAAGGAATGATGTCTATACTTGCCTATTCTTAAGCAGCTTCAGTCTGGTCACATGATCAGGTCCCAGCGCTGACTTCAGTGTAAAGGAGGGACAGCCGACAACGGATGCCCTATCGTAAGCCTATGGCTGACATCATCACACAGGCTCTGCAGTTGTTGTTGGCGATCTCTCCTCTGCACTGAAGCGGCCACTAGAGAAATTATGTGACTGGACCGGAGCAGCTTCAGAATAGGTAAGTATATGTATTTTTTCCTTCACGTGGTAGATAGAATAGTCTTATGCTACATACACACGATCGGAAACTCGGCCAGCACCGATGAGAGCCTTTGGTCGGAAAATGCGATCGTGTGTATGCTCCATCTGACTTTTGCTGGCCGAATTTACGCCAGCAAAAGATTGAGAGCAATGATTGGGGTTATTATTGTGGTCACTGGCACCGATACTTGGGGTTATTAATGTGGTCACTGGCACCAATAGTTGGGGTTCATATTGTGGTCACTGGCACCAATGCTGGGGGTAAGTATTGTGGTCACTGGCACCAATGGTTGGGGTTATTATTGTGGTCACTGGCACCAATGCTGGGGGTAAGTATTTTGGTCACTGGCACCAATGGTTGGGGTTATTATTGTGGTCACTGGCACCAATGGTTGGGGTTATTATTGTGGTCACTGGCACCAATACTGGTGGTAAGTATTGTGGTCACTGGCATCAATGATTGGGGTTATTATTGTGGTCACTGGCACCGATACTTGGGGTTATTATTGTAGTCACTGGCACCAATGCTGGGTGTTAACCTTGTCTCTAAAGCTCTTAATGCAAGCTATAAACAAACCTGCCTCGTAAAGAGCATTACGGTTGTATAGTAAGACCTCTGAGCAGACCTGTCTGTGGTGGCAGTGTGTGTTGCAGATGCTTATTCTAAAATTATAATTGGTATTGCTAAAGTCTCCCCCGGCTTGGTCATTTAAAACGAGGGTGGTGGCATTTAAAGGGTTAATTGCATAATTAGCCCAGTGACTATCACTCTCAGGCTGCTCGCACCTAGATTGTGGTCCCGCAAGCTGGAAAATCTGTGTGCTGGGCGCAGCTGAAAGTGGCATTGTTACGCAAGTGACAGCGTGGTGTGAGGTTGGCCGGTCCTTTGTCGCAAGATAGCGAGGAGGGCAGGGATCTAACACCCGCGTTCCTCACATATTGGTCACAGAACTGATAAATTTTGTTTAACAAAAAAAATAAATATTATCTGCAGTCTCTAATAATGTCAAACACCCGCAATGCACATGGCAGCTGCTTGACAATATCATTTTTGCCAAGGCTGTAAGGACCTCAGAGCAGCATTTTCCTAAAAAGATAAAAAATATAACTCCATTTGGTAAGATTTACCCTTATAATTTATATGAAGTGTGATTTAATGATAGATCGACTTTAAGCTAGCTAAATAGCACAGTCAGTATTTTAGTGAAAAACACAAAATTCTCAAGCTCATTGTAGGAAGATGAAGTCTTGGACTAACAATAAAGCCTTTGTCGTCGAGGGGTCAAGTCATCATTAAGTTTGCAGACCCATGCCTGCGGTTGTGATAACATCTTCTTCATACAACAAATTATTTACTTTTAAATTTAGTAAGCTATTGAGCTTTGTCACCGAGATTTATGTCACATACATATCATTAAAGGGGGATTTGGATGCATATAGTAGCAATCAATTTAACATAAACAATATTATTGGGCAGTGGTACTGTTTAAAAAAAAAAATTCTTGTATGTATGCTTTGTAATAATATCTATCTATCTATCTATCTATCTATCTATATATAGATAGATAGATAGATAGATAGATAGATAGATATATAGGTATATATATATATATATATATATATATATATAGATATATCTATATATAGATAGATAGATAGATAGATAGATAGATAGATAGATAGATAGATAGATAGATAGATAGATAGATAGATAGATAGATATTTGTTCATTATGTTCATTACATTAGCAGGCTCTACTTTCTTCTCTGTAGTGTTGCACAGTGGTCCTGCCATTCTTGCTGCAAATTTATGAGACAGGGGCTGGCAAATAGAAAAAAGTAGGCTATTTGCAATTTCTAGGGATGTGAAACATCCACAATGCTTTTAGTGGGCTGAAACCATGTGATCTTTACTTAAAGCTTTGGGTAATATCAGGGCAAAGAAGGGGCACTTGTTTACTATAAATAATAATAATGTGATATTGGTAATATGTGACCTATTCATTCACATTAAATTTGAAGCTGAATGATGGGTCAGCTTTAAGTTGGCATGAGGCATTTATTTGTCAGAGACAGAGGCAGTGGTCAACACAGCCCAATGCATGTGGTGTGAATGAACCCATATGACTAAGTATCGTCTATCAGTTAGCTCCCCCACCTTGCACAATTACTAGGTCTAAAGATAAAAAAATAATTAGAAGGTTACTTACCTTAACCACTTAAAGTCGGCCCACCACAAATATACTGCGGCAGGGTGGCCCTATTCCGCGAAAAACTATGTACCCGTACGTCGTTTCGTGCAGGAGACACTGCGGGCACGCCCACTACAAGCGTGGGTCCGGCGGCCGTGATGTCCGCTGGCCATCCGCAATCGCTCCTCAGAGAGGCAGAATGTAAACAAAGCAGATCCCCATTCTGATGACTGGAAAGTACAGAGAGATCGCCTATTCCTAATGATCAGGAACAGCAATCTCGCTCTACTCCCAGCAGTCCACTCCCCCTCACAGTTAGAAAGCACCTCCCTAGGGAACACTTAACCCCTTGATCGCCCCCTAGTGTTATCCCTTTTCTTGACAGTGTCATTCATACAGGGATCAGTGGCTATTTTTAGCTCTGATTATTGTAATAATGTCACTGGTCCCAAAAAAAGTGTCAACAGTGTCCGATCTGTCTGCCTCAATGTCGCAGTCCCACTAAAAATCACTGACCACCGCCATTACTAGTTAAAAAATAAATCTATCCCCAATTTTGTAGACGTTATAACTTTTGCGCAAACCAATCAATATACGCTTATTGCGATTTTATTTTACCAAAAATATATAGAAGAATACATATTGGCCTAAACTGATGAATGTTTTTTTACATTTTTGTTATTGGATATGTATTATAGCAAAAAGAAAACACTTTTTTTTTTTTTTTTTTCATACTTGAGGTAATTGTAGCAAAGGATCTTATGTTGGTGAAACAAGACAGAAGTTGCAAGCGAGGATGAATTTGCACAAACATACCCTCAAGGAATATAAAGAAGACAGTTTCTGCACACCTGTGGGACATCACTTCTCACAACCGGACCACACTATAGAAGACCTCAATTTTTTAGTTCTGGAAAGGGAATTTCAGAACTATATAGGAAAGGAAAACGTTTAACCACTTCAGCCCTGGAAGATTTGGCTGCTCAATGGCCAGGCCATTTTTGCGATACGGCCCTGCGTCGCTTTAACTGACATTTGCGCAGGCGTGTGACGCTGTACCCAAACAAAAATTGATGTCCTTTTTTCTCACAAATAGAGCTTTTTTTGGTGGTATTTGGTCGCCTCTGCGTTTTTAATTTTTTTGCGCTATAAACAAAAGAAGAGCGACATTTTTGAACACAGTATCTTTTACTTTTTGCTATAATAAATATCCCAAATTTTTTATCAAAAAAAATAATTTTTTACTCAGTTTAGGCCGATATGTATTCTTCTACATAGTTTTTGGTAAAAAAAAATCACAATGTTGATTGGTTTGCGCAAAAGTTATAGCGTCTACAAAATAGGGGATAGATTTATGGCATTTTTATTATTATTATTTATTTTTCTAGTAATGGCGGCGATCTGCGATTTTTATCGGGACTGCAATATTGCGGCGGACAAATTGGACACTTATGACACATTTTTGGGACCATTGACAATTATACAGTGATCAGTGCTAAAAAATTCACTGATTACTGTATAAATGTCACTAGCAGGGAAGGGGTTAACACTAGGGGGGGATCAAGGGGTTTAACTGTGTTCCCTATGTGTGTTTCTAACTGTGGGGGGATGGGACTGTCCAGGAGGAGAGGAATCATTGTTCATACTTAGTATGAACACATGATCTGTCTCTACTCCCCTGAAAGAACTGTGGATCTGTGTGTTTACACACACAGATCCCGGTTCTTACTCTGTCACGAGCGATAGCGGGTGCCCAATCGGCTCCGGGCACACGCTGAGGGCGTGCGGACACCCCTAGTGGCCAAAAGGTGAAATGACGTAAGGTAATGTTGTTTCACCAAGCTGTGCCATTCTGCCGCAGTAAAACTGCAGCGGCTGGTCGGCAAGTGGTTAAACAAATGCACCGTACACACGCTCGGAAATTCCGACCACAAAATCCGACTGACTTTTTCCGAAGGATTTTGGCCGACACTGGTGTTGCATACACACGGTCGGACAATGTTGTCGGAAAATCCGATCATTCTGAACGTGGTGACGTTCGTTGCGTACGACAGAACTACGTAGAGGCTGTTAGCCAATAGGTTTGGTCTCGTAATTTGATCTGAGCATGCGTGGCACTTTGTCCGTCGGAATTCTCTACACACGATCGGAAAAAGTCAGATCGGATTTTGTTGTCGGAAAATTTGAGAGCAGGATCTCAAATTTTTTCCGTCGGACATTCCGACGGAAAAAGTCCGATGGAGCCCACACACGGTCGGATTTTCTGACAACATGGTCCGATCGGACATTTTCCGTCGGAATTTCCGACCGTGTGTACGGGGCATTAGAATGATACTTCTTTTTGACACGAATAATAACGGCCTAAATTTAGATATTGGTTTCCTTACCCATTATACTACAGTTTTACGACCCCCTCTGTGACTGTCTTCCACCCCCCCCCACCAGTCTATAGCTCTCCCTCCGTCTTATCTGACTAAGTCTGCTGCTATCTTTATTACCATTGCCATATACATTGATTTGTATGTGTTTGTTTTTTTTTCTTTTTCTTTCCCTCAGAGATAGTTTTGTTTTTTGTTTTTTAACATTTCAACATTCTGCTAAAATTTTGGGAATCAGTACTGCTGGGACCTTGAAGAAGGGGGCATACCCCGAAAGCTTGTCCTAAAAAATTGTATGTTAGTGCAAATAATAAAAGTATAACGGACAGTAATTTTTCAAAATTGTCGGTATTCTTTTGTTTATAGCGCAAAAAAAACGCAGAGGTGATCATATCCCACCAAAAAAAACTATTTGTGGGGAAAAAAAGGACATCGATTTTATTTGGGTACAGCATCGCACGACCGCCCAATTGTCAGTTAAAGTAATGCAGTGCCGTATCCCAATAAATGTAAATCCTTCCTGGGCTCAAGTTAAACCAGTGGTCTCCAAACTGCGGACCTTATCTGGCCCTCGCGGAACTATTCCTCCTACTGCCACCAACAACAGGAAATGTGGGGACTGCTTCCTGGTGGGAAGCAAGACAATCTCTATTCAGCCCTCTTTAGAGCAGGTGTAGGCAACCTTACAATGGTGGAGATCTACCCAAACTACAGGGGAGAAATTAAAGATCACCAGGCTCAATGCCCTATTTTTAGGCCCTGTTCTTACTTGGCAGTGGCAGAAGCGCTGCCAGAAAAGAGTGTTTCTGCAAATGTGTAAAAATATGCTAAAAGGCATAGCTTCGGTGAAGTGTGAATGGGACTTAAGGTAGCTAAACTAGCAAGGTCATAAATAGTTCACAGGTAAGGAGTACACAGTGCAGAGTTCACAGGACATTAGTACACAGTGCAGAGTTCACAGGACATTAGTACACAGTGGAGAGTTCACAGGTCATGAGTACACAATGCAGAGTTCACAGGACAGGAGTACACAATTCAGAGTTCACAGGTCAGGAGTACACAATGCAGAGTTCACAGGACAGGAGTACACAATGCAGAGTTCACAGGTCATGAGTACACAGTGCAGAGTTCACAGGTCAGGAGCACACAGTGCAGAGTTCACAGGTCAGGAGTACACAGTGCAGAGTTCACAGGTCAGGAGCACACAGTGCAGAGTTCACAGGTCAGGAGTACACAGTGCAGAGTTCACAGGTCAGGAGCACACAGTGCAGAGTTCACAGGTCAGGAGCACACAGTGCAGAGTTCACAGGTCAGGAGCACACAGTGCAGAGTTCACAGGTCAGGAGCACACAGTGCAGAGTTCACAGGGCAGGAGTACACAGTGCAGAGTTCACAGGTCAGGAGCACACAGTGCAGAGTTCACAGGTCAGGAGCACACAGTGCAGAGTTCACAGGTCAGGAGTACACAGTGCAGAGTTCACAGGTCAGGAGCACACAGTGCAGAGTTCACAGGTCAGGAGCACACAGTGCAGAGTTCACAGGTCAGGAGTACACAGTGCAGAGTTCACAGGTCAGGAGCACACAGTGCAGAGTTCACAGGTCAGGAGCACACAGTGCAGAGTTCACAGGTCAGGAGCACACAGTGCAGAGTTCACAGGTCAGGAGCACACAGTGCAGAGTTCACAGGGCAGGAGTACACAGTGCAGAGTTCACAGGACAGGAGTACACAGTGCAGAGTTCACTGTGCACAAGGCCTGCGCGTGACGTAAGAGCTGATGCTCGTTAGAGAGAGAGAATGGGAGATCCCCGGTTCTGTCAGGGAGAGGAGAGGGATCTGCTGTTTCTAGTGATTAGAAACAGCGATGTCTCTCTACTCCAGTCACTACACTGCCCCCACAGTTAGAAACACCTCCCTAGGACACACTTAACCCCTTGATCGCCCCTAGTGTTAACCCCTTCCTTGCCAGAGACATTTATACAGTAATCGGTGGCTATTTTTAGCTCTGATCACTGTATAAATGTCACTGGTCCCACAAAAGTGTGAAAAGTCTCCGATCTGTCCGCCGCCATGTCGCAGTCCTGCTAAAAATCGCTGATCACCGCCATTTCTAGTAAAACAAAATAATAATAAAAATGCCAGTAATCTGTCCCCTACTTTGTAGACGCTATAACTTTTGTGAAAACCAATCAATATACGCTTATTGCGATATTTTTTTAACAAAAATATGTAGAAGACTACATATTGGCCTAAACTGTTGAATACGTTTATTTATTTTTTTTCAAATGTGGATATTTATTATAGCAAAAAAGCAAAAAATATAGTTATTTTTTTCAAAATTGTCGCTCTTTTTTTTGTTTATAGCACAAAAAATAAAAACGGGAAAGGTGATCAAATACCACCAAAAGAAATCTCTATTTGTGGGAAAAAAAGGACATTGATTTAGTTTGGGAACAGCCTCGCACAACAGCGCAATTGTACGTAAAGCGACGCAGTACCGTATCGCAAAAGATGGCCTGGTCATTAAGGGGGCAAATCCTTCCGGGGCTGAAGTGGTTAAAAAATAGCCATATCTCCCATTCTGCGAAAGCTACTATACTGCTGTTCTTCTTAGTACAGGTCTGATGATCAATTTTACAGTACAGTGGTTAGGTAGCTTTCGAGTGCACTGCAATAAAGAATTAACATATGGCGTGTCATAATTATTTGTTTGTAGTGCAAACGTCTGCAACATAACTGGAGCTGATTTCAGCTGACTTAATGAAATGGCGTTAGTTGTTAATGTCATCATCAGATCAGGCCTCCAAAGCCTGAGGTAAACATCCAGCCGCACTTATAATTAGGACCTCTCCCCACCTGCTATCTTGCTTATGTGGCACACCATGGAATGTGTAAGGAGGACCAGACCTACAATGATTCACTGCTCCCAGCTAATCCAATATGTCAGAGATATCTGTACCGCAAGACAAGATGTCTACTGAGCCAAAGACTGTTTACAGAGATGTGTTAAAGGAGCAGAAGGAAATTCTCCAGTTATAAAACACTAATACGTAAGGGAAATAATACACCTACAATCATACTGTACATCTACACACATATACAAAGTATGCGGAGTATTTATAAAGGAGTACATTTACACTGCTTTGTGTTTAAATAGTTAGTTTTAGGGATTTTCTTTTCTGTTCTTGAGGCTTATTTAAAATTTGATATGAATACAGCTTAACTGCTTCAGGACTGCCCACCGCACATATACCGCTGCGTGAAACAACGTACCTGTGCGTTGTCTACGCCTCTGGGTCTGGGGCGTGCACGCGCACCACTGGCAACCTGCTCCGGATGTAATTGGACAAAGCGGGAGCCAATCAGCGGGTCCGCCGGCTGCGATGTCCGCCAGGACCCATCGATCGTTTGCTGGAGAGGCAGAACGGCAGTCTGCCTATGTAAACAAGGCAGACCATCGTTCTGTCAGAGAGGAAGACAGAGATCTTGTGTTCTTGCTAATCAGGAAAACAGATGTCTCTTATCCTCCAGTCAGTCCATCCCCCACACATTTAGAAATCACTCCCTAGGAGCACACTTAACCACTTGCCGACCGCCGCATGTACATATACTAAATTAAACAAAAAAGAATTGCGGTAGGTGAAAAACCAATGAAAAGTAGATAATGAAAAAATATATAGATGTGTGTATCGTGAAGATAATCCTGCAGCTGAACACCAAATAACCCCGGTATAGGGCACAAAATAATACAAAAAAGGAAAATAGTGCAGCGCTAGATACTAGACAATAAAATATGACTAATATACAATATAAATGGTGAAAACTTTGTTGAATAAAACAATCAAAAAGTCCATCAAAGACAAGTTCGTATATATAAGAAATCAATCCAATATAGATGATCAATCAAAGTGCATTCCTGAAGGTGCTTGAAAAGTTTTCACCATTTATATTGTATATTAGTCACATTTTATTGTCTAGTATCTAGCGCTGCACTATTTTCCTTTTTTGCATGTACATATACGTCGGCAGAATGGCACGGCTGGGCAAATGGGCGTACAGGTACGTCCCTTTAAATTTGCCGCCGTGTGGTCACGTGCGCCCTGCCGGGAGCTCAGGGAGTAGGATCGCGGGTCCCGAGCTCCGGGAGTAGGATCGCGCCACGGGGATACCCGCGATCGTCTCACGGAGCTGAAGAATGGGGAGATGCTAATGTAAACAAGCATCACCCCGTTCTGCCTAGTGACACTGTAACATGATCATTGAAGTGTCATTCGTAGCCATGCCCCCTAACAGTTTGAATCACTCCCCAGGACACACTTAACCCCTTAACTGCCCCCTAGTGGTTAACCCCTTCACTGCCAGTGTAATTGCCAGTGTAATTTTTACAGTAATCAGTGCAATTTTATAGCACTGATCGCTGTAAAAATGACAATGGTCCCAAAAATGTGTCAAAATTGTCCGATGTGTCCGCCATAATGTCGCAGCCATGATAAAAATCGCAGATCGCTGCCATTACTAGTAAAAAAAAATTATTAATAAAAAATGCTATAAAACAAACCCCTATTTTGGAGACGCTATAACTTTTGCGCAAACCAATCAATAAATGCTTATTGCGATTTTTTTTGAGGAAAAAAATTGTTTTTTTATATATTTTTTGGGGAAATTTATTATAGCAAAAAGTAAAAAATAATGCGTTTTTTTTTCTAAATTGGCGCTCTAGATTCCAATAAGCCCACTGCCTGAAGACCCCCACAGCCCTAGTCCAGGGTTGTGGAGATGAGGCCCTTGTCCCCATCAACATGGGAACAAGGTGCTTTGGGGTGGGGGGGGGTAGAGCACCCCCCCATGTTGAGGGCATGTGGCCTGGTATTGTTCAGGGGGGTAGCGCTCGCTCATCCCCTCCTTTCCTGGCCTTCCAGGCTGTGTTCAGATAAGGGTCTGTGGTATGGATTTTGGGGGGAGACCCCACTTTTTTTTTATTTTTCTCAAACTCCATACCATACCAATGCCATTTTTTTCTTGAAATTTTTAAGTCAGCAAATCTTTTTTTTACGTTCAGCTGATGACATGACAAAATGTAAAATCGCGGTAAAAATCGAAGTAAAAACTTGCATTTTGGATTCAGGTCCATTCAAGTCTATTACATGCAAAACGCTGCATGCTGTGAGAAACAAACTCTCTGACCCTTTCCAATCATGTAGAGGCACAAAAATGCATTGATGTGAATGTGTTCCATAGGAATCCATGTTTAAAAAAATGTCCTGCATTTCTGCAAAAAGCAGGAAAAAACGTGTGAATGGAGCCTAGAGTGGGAGTAAACTCCCATGTATGATTACATGCACATGCATACTAGCACATTATGACTTAAACTGCCCAGGGTCCGTGTATTTTTTTTTTGGAGAAATGTGCGCTACATGGCAAAACATGGAGTCGATTTTGTGCACAAAATACCTTCCCCAAACTGTTGGCACAAGGTTGAAAGTGCATGATTGTATAAAAATGTCTTTGTTTGCTGTAACATCGAGTACCCTTCACGGGAAGCATCTTAACTTGATAATTTGGAGGGTTTTTACCATAATTTTGTCCATACAAGTACAGTGGTAAGGTGACCACAACATTTTGGCCATATAGTGTACCTGTTCTGTTTTAAAAGCCACCATATGACATACCTTCTTTGGCCCAGTTTGTCCAGACAGTATACTCACCCACTGACCTGGCACATCCACAGGCAGTTGAACTCTTCAATAAGACACAGAAGTTGAATCCAATGCAATTGTACTTGAGACAATTGAAGAACGGATGGTGATTTTCCAGTCTCTAAAGTGTAAGAAGACCTTCCTGAGCCCTGACTTTGCAAATGATCAAGAGGACATGGAAGAAGTGGAGAGGGTCTACCTAGGACTAAACTAACACTAAACAGGAGGGAAGGGCAGAGGAAGATACCAAAATCACATAAGTAAACAAGTTGCAGTGGCCCAAAACTGCCATTAGATGTCAGCGTTCTACAGAAAAATAATAATCTTATGCAGAGCAATACAACAGCAGAACATGTAAATATGTAATCTATAACGCTCATTTTAAAGCTGATCTCCAGGAAAACAAAAAAATGCACAATAGAATAATACATTGTTTTACATCAAAATTATTTGTATTTCATTCTATTTAGTCCTGAGATTTACACATCTTTGCCAAACAGTATTGCCCGGGTAGTGACCTGATTTCTCTTTGCTGTAGTAAAGCATTAGGCCCCTTTCACACTGGGGCGGTTTGCAGGCGCTATTGCGCTAAAAATAGTGCCTACAAACCGACCTGAAACAGCCGTTGCTGTGTCTTCAGTGTGAAAGCCAGAGGGCTTTCACACTGGAGCGGTGCGCTTGCAGGACGCTGAAAAATGTCCTGCAAGCCGCATCTTTGGTGCGCTGTAGGAGCGGTGTATTTACCGCTCTTAAAGCGCCCCCTCCCATTGAAAACAATGGGGCAGCGCTCCGAACCCGCCCGCAAATCGCTGCTGGAGCGGTGCTTTGCGGGTGGTATTAACCCTTTTTCGGCCGCTCACGGGGGTAAAACCGCCCCGCTAGCGGCCTAAATGCGCCGCTAAAACGACAGTAAAGCGGCGCTTAATATAGCGCCACTTTACCGCCAGCATACCCAGCGCCCCAGTGTGAAAATAGCCTTACAGTTTTGTCTCTTCCCCACCCCCAGCTTATGATTGGGGAATTAAGATTTGCAATTAATACATAGCTGAATTGATTGTGTTTTTTTTTTTTTTTTTAACTGAATCATCTTGGAGTCCAGCTATAAATAAGATATTGCATTTAATTAATCATCTCAGACCTTTGTGCTGCTGTATCAGCATGTAGAATATTAGCCTATGAGAAAATCAGGAATTGTAACACTGACGGACCATCGCCCAAAATTATTGATCCAACAGGTTATATTCTTTAACCACTTCAATACCGGCCACTTTCACCCCCTTCCTGCCCAGGCCAATTTTCAGCTTTCAGCGCTGTTGCACTTTGAATGACAATTGCGCGGTCATAGAACACTGTACCCAAACTAAATTGTTAGCATTTTGTTTACACAAATAGAGCTTTCTTTTGGTGGTATTTAATCACCACTGGGGTTTTTATTTTTTGCTAAATAAACGAAGAAAAAAAAAAGACAACATTTTGAAATACAAAATGCGTTTTCTATGTTTCTGTAAAATTATAATAAAATTATAAAATTTTGAAAATAAACAATCTTTCTTCATACATTTAGCCCAAAATTTATTCTGCTACATTTCTTTGGTGCAAATAACCAAAATCAGTGTGAATTATTTAGTCTGTGTGAAAGGTATAGAGTCCACAATCTATAGTATATATCTGATGTATTGATCTAATTTCTTGAGGCCCTAAAATGCCACAGTACAGTGGACACAGGAGAGTACAAATACCCCCCAAATTACCCCTTTTCTAAAACAAAGACAGACCAAGGTATTTAGTAAGAGGCATGGCGTGTTTTTTTAAGTTTTTGTCATAATTCTTTGGAAAATTAAAAAAACGATTTTTTATTTATTTTTCCATACAGTCACCAGTGCAGTACAGCGTCATCATATAACTGGTGTGGCGGTGATCAGGCACACTGACTGGTGACAGTACGAAAAAAAAAGTTATACATTTTACATTACATTTGTTTACATTTTTTTTTACATTTTTTTTTTTTTAACACACTGTGACCTGAGCAATATAATGCTCAGGCGCAATCCAGGAGGAAATCATATGATGTCCACCTGGATTGACGTAAGGCCAGTGCTGGCGCCATTCGGCCATAGGCCGGATGGGAACCAATTAAAGTACTGGATGAGTAGCCCTTTCTCCTGTATATGAGTGATAGGTACATCTTAAGACATTTATATGCAAAATAATTGCACATTTAGTTTGAAATACAGGAATAATGACATTTTCAAAACTAGACTACTTTATATGCGTTATATGTTCTCATTCTTGCAGCATCTGAAAAAATAAACAAATTGCTGCATACATTTTACTTGCTTTTTTCTGAAAGGTCCAAAACTATTACACTATACAGACTCAGAGAGGTCTGGGGAGTTAATAGTACAGGAGGAAAGAGGACCCACCTGGGAAAGGAAATCACGGGCGGACCAAGCTGCTTATAAAGGGAATTTTTATTGCACAATTAATAAAGACAAACTTACAAAAACTAGGTACCCATCACCAACACCTTTGCGCCGGTCAATGTTTTTCGATGCATCATGATGACGCCATTGCGTCAGTCATGTGGTTACGCCGTCTTCTAGAAAGCTAGCGGCCGCATCGTATATTCCACAACGCCGCCCTCTAAAATGTCAGCTGTTGCTGATACCGAATAGATAAACCGCTAGTGCGCATGCGCGAGCGGTCTTTAAAAACCAGCACAGCGTCCCTTTTTCTTCAGCGAACGCTCCAGGCATACCAGCAGTGAGAAGCTGCTATGCAGCTTCAAAAATTGTGCAGTCTCCTTCTTTTTTTGAAATGTAAGTACTCTACACTTGATTATAATCTTGAGGATAATGGTGATAATTTTTTGTATACTTTAATCTGACTTATACCCCAACTTTTTGGGATGGATTTTAAAGATAATTATAACTATTTGGGAATGACTGAGGCTTTCCATAAGGGTGCAGGTTTTCTGTTAGCCTTCAGGAGTTTTGTGTCTCCCAATGAGTGAACTCATGTGTGTGCAATCACAAAGATGGGCCCAATACATATATGTATGCATGGGGGGTTTATGCAACCTTTCAAAAAGTGGGAGACGCATATACGCATGCATGTATGTTAACATGTAGGGGCGTACCTAGTGCATTTGGCACCCGGGGCGGATCCTATATCTGGCACCCCCCTCCCCCTGAAAATGTAAAAACACCCCACTGTGCCCGCTGCATACCTCTGCATCCTTAAATATCTCTTTGTCACTACTGTGTACATTACACATCACCTCTGGACCCCTTTACATTACACAGCACCTTGCACCCTTTTACAATACACAGCACCCTGCACCTCTGGGCCCCTTTACATTACACAGCACCCTGCACCCCTTTACATTACACAGCACCCTGCACCCCTTTACATTACACAGCACCCTGCACCTCTAGACCCCTTTACATTACACAGCACCCTGCACCTCTAAACCCCGTTACATTACATAGCCCCCCCACATCTCTGGACACCTGTATGTTACACAGACACCCCCCCTAACAGCTCTGGACCCACTGCATGTTACAGTGCAGACCCCCCTACAGTGCAGACCCCCTACAATACAGACCCCCCTGCAATACAGACCCCCCCCACAATGCAGAACCCCCCCTTCAGTACAGACCCCCCTACAATGGAGACCCCCCTACAGTGGAGACCCCCCCTACAGTGCAGAGACCCCCCCTACAGTGCAGACCCCCCCTACAATACAGACCCCCCTACAGTGCAGAACCGCCCCTACAGTGCAGACCCCCCCTACAGTGGAGACCCCCCTAAAGTGCAGACCCCCCTACAGTGCAGAACCCCCCCTACAATGCAGAGACCCCCCTACAGTGGAGAACCCCCCCCCCCCTCAAACCCATGTACCTCGGCACAGCAGCACACGTGTGGACAGACTACAAGGAGGAGGGGGAGGCGGCGCTGGCGGCTTCACTCTGCTCGGCTGTATGAGACAGCCGAGACAGATCAGAGCCGCTGATAGAAGGGGATCGTTGCGGCGAACACCCCACAATGCAGAACCCCCCTTCAGTACAGACCCCCCTACAATGGAGACCCCCCCTACATTGGAACCCCCCACAGTGCAGACCCCCCCTACAATGCAGACCCCCCCTACAATGCAGACCCCCCCTACAGTGCAGACCCCCCTCCTACAGTGGAGACCCCCCTACAGTGCAGACCCCCCCTACAGTGCAGAACCCCTCTACAATGCAGAGACCCCCCACAGTGGAGACCCCCCCACCTCAAACCCATGTACCCCGGCACAGCAGCACACATGTGGACAGACTACAAGGAGGAGGGGGAGGCGGCGCCGGCGGCTTCACTCTGCTCGGCTGTATGAGACAGCCGAGACAGATCAGAGCCGCTAAGAGAAGGGGATCCTTGCGGCGAACGCCACTGCCGTGATACTTTAATCCGCGATGTCTCCTCTTAAATCGCGGAGGACACCCCCCAGTGTGTGGCACCCAGTGCGGCCCGCCCCCCACTTAGTACGCCACTGTTAACATGTGCATGCATGCGTGTATGCGTCTCTATATATGTATTTATACTTTTTCTTCATTTTAGAAGTTTATTACTGCTTCCTTATGTTTTCTCTGTAGGCTCTGCGGAGACCGATGTGTACATCTTTTTGGGCATGAGATGATCCCTGTGTAGGTCTTTCCATCTTTGGGCATTTTTTTGTTCTAATTTTTAACAATTAGCGAATAAAAAGGCTGTTTTTAGGGAAGGTTCATTATCTCTGTTCCTTCCCTTTGAAACTAATCTGCTGTGGAATCAATCATTACATTCGCATATGTTTTGAAACAATTGGATACTGGTATGTATGTCGGGGTTGGTTTGGGCACTGTGAAGTGGTTTTCTCATTTTCAGATTTTTCCTGAAGTCCGCGTTGTCTGTTTTTGTCTTTTCAGAATTTTTTGCATATACCTTTGGCTAGCGCCTCCGAAGAAGGGATTCAATTCCGAAACATGTTAGGCGATCGAAGGATGCTGCATATTCACATTCATATGTAACATTGTATCCATAATATACTGTATATGTGCTTTTTTATGCAAAAACTGTATCACCATTGTTTTTAAACAAAATTCCCTTTTATATCTTTCCCCCTTTTCCAAATAAATGATTTAAAATAAACATTTTTTCTTGTTCGCCTGAAAAGTCCTATCTGTACCGGGGGGTACTGGTGTTTTCTCTTTGGAGATTTCACATGGCAGGAAAGGAGAAGGAAAGGAGAAGCTGCAGTCTCACTGCGCTGTTGCTGCTTTTGTGCGTGTGCCTCCCTTCTGCTGTCTTTCCCTTTGCCAACCTCTGCCTGGGTCTGACACAGGCAGCCATAACAGAGGCTCTACTGTGAAATATTTACAGCCGGTGTTAACCCTGCCTCCATCCACTAGAGGGCACCCGAGGATGTGGATTACAAGAGAGACTCTGAGGAAAAATCATGGAGGATTGTGGGGGGGGGGGTGTAGTTTGGAGAAGAAACTGAGCTATTACCACAGGTTGGCTGGAAAAATACAATTACCAAGGGAAAGACATAAAAGAAGTGGGGTGGGGGTCATTTTCCATGGCTGAAGAGGGAAGAAGGCTCCTTTCTGCAGGGAGACTGGTACATATACATATTGTAACCCACCTGAGTGCAGCAATGACAGTGAGCAGGCAATCTTTAATTGGGAGCAGAGGAAGCAGAGTGGATGCTATCCTGGAGACTTGGATCGTGATCCAGGCTGTGGGGAGCCTGCTGCACAGTAAAGAGCCGCATGTTAAGGATACCACCAGAGAGAAATCAGGAATCTCTTTTTCCAGGTGCTTGGACAGAAAGCCTCTGCTTACACAGGACTGGTGAGCAGTCGCTGGTCAACTATAAACTGAAGCCTAGTGGAGGGACAGATTTGCCAGATAGGAACACTTTACTGTTTATGCACAAACTCCTTAAGGGACACCACCCACAGTGTTCCAACACAAGGTTTTGGACCCTAACAAGCTGGCCAGCAGAATGTTTAGCACATGTGTACTACTGGCTGCTGATTGTTGTTGGAGTAACCACCTATAGGTTCTCCCCCTTAGTTAGGCTACCCTGAGTAGGTTAAAGAAAAAGGAGGACTATTAAGAATATGAATTATTTGCAGCATATTAACGATATCAGGTAATTATTACAATACTACTATTTGCTGATGTTTGATTGATAATGGCGTTATGTGTGTTATAGTTTTTTAACTATTAATCAATAATAACCTTCCCATGCTGAAATATCCCAGTATACCTTTTTTTCTTGTGTACACCAAGTGCAATGTACTTTACTGCTACTTAAATGAGTCTCTGGTGTATATGTATTGCTATGTTGGGGGTATTTATACTCCCAGGAATCTGCATCTATATCATTAGCCCCACAAGTAGTACCAGAGCATACAGAGCTATTAGCAGAGTCATAGGCACAAGAACCCTGAACCCAGCACATCAAGCAGCTCCTTCGGGAGTAAGCACTACATTTTTAAGATTTTTAGGTATGCTTTCGGAAAGAAAGTGTAAAAGTGGAAATACACTTTAAAATATTATTATAAACCTATTTTGTGTCACATATGTAATATGTCATCTTCTTGACAAAAAAACACATGACTGGTACTGCTTTATACGGCATTTGGTTATGTGACATTGTAGGTCACTTTTATCCAGATAGTGCTTGACACTTCCCAGTGCCCAGGCAGGCCTTCAATAGGGGTTACGAAAAAAAGGCTGATTTATGAACTTCAGAAAACATTTGCAGCAGAGCCGATATAAACAGAAAAAACATTCCTCTCTTTATAGCTGCTGGACTGTATTGGTGGCTGGCAATAGCCATGAAGGACAAAATCACCATAGAGTAATACCTCGGATTGCGAGTATAGCAGTTTACGAGCATTTTGCAATACGAGCTATTATTTTTTTTTAAATCATGACTCAGTTTGCGAGCGTTGTCTCACAAAACTATCAGGATTCAAGTATCTGGGGAGTGCAGTACCGCATTTGGCCAGAAGTGCGGGTGACACTCGGAGCCGATCGGAAACACTCGGAAACACTCCATTCCCGAGCCTCTCCCAGTGCATCCGAGTGGCTTAGAGTGCTCTCCCAGTGTTTCTGAATGTCTCCGGAGCCCCCCCACCTCTGGTTACATGCGGTACTGCATACAATAGCAGTGCCACTGGAACGGATTATCTGAGTTTCCATTATTTCCTATGGGGAAACTCGCTTTTTAATATACGAGTGCTTTGGATTACAAGCATTCTCCTGGAACTAATTATGCTCATAATCCAAGGTACCACTGTATTTAGTTTATAGGGCTATTAGATTAATTTTAATGGATTCCACATTTTTTTTTTTTTATAAAACCTCAAATCTTATAATAATGCCTTTGTGTTTCTGACTGTCTGCTGAGGCTGTGTGGAATAGTATTCGTAGTCCCTGCATACTGCTGGACTTGTGGTGAATAAATGGGGGAAGGGGTGACACCTGTTGAGCTGCTGCAGAGAGGCCACTGCTTCCATGCATAAAAGTAGCCGCACTCTCTGTAGCTTAAAACTGGGGGATAGGTGTTTGCACTGCTACTGGGGAGAGATGTAACAGTATACAACAATATGACTATTATAATTTAGGTTTTGGAACAGTTTTCATGCCAATGAGTTAATATTTATTTACCGTAACTACAATTAGGCCCCTTTCAGATGGAGCAAAACTGTCCAAGTGGAATCCGCCAGTGGGGGATCTCTCCGCTGATCCCTACTGAGCAGGCAGATGACGCAGTCTTCTTTCCTCTATGGGGCGGTCAGATGAAAAAAGTCTGCATGTCCGTTGCCATCAAATTGTCATCCGATCCGCCGGACAGATGGCAAATGTATCACCATACGTCTGTTCTTAGCAGATTTTATTGGATCCGCTGACATCCGCCGCCCCATAGAGAACAATGGGTGATCCAATACGGTCTGCCTGAAAAACTGACAGGCGGACCCGATCGGTCCACTGTTGTAAAAGGGGCCTTAGGCTATGTATGGAAAAATCTTGTTAGCTGTGACAACCATCTTCCAACTGTCATTTTTGGGCTGATATCAGATGGGCAATTCTGCTGTTAGAGACAAATCATCAGTGGCAGGATTGCTAAAGTGGCTTTGTGTCTATCCCTATGGAATTGCTCCTCTGTAGCCAGATGCTGTTAGATAACATTCTGTTGCTGGCCGGAATGCTGCTTGATCTTGACTGTAGGCCCCCGTACACACGGTCGGAAATTCCGACCACAAAATCCGTCGGATTTTTTCACACACTGGTGTTGCATACACACAGTTGTCGGAAAATCCGATCATTCTGAAGGTGGTGACGTTCGTTGCGTACGACGAAACTACGTAGAGGCTAGTAGCCAATAGCTTTGGTCTCATAATTTGATCTGAGCATGCGTGGCACTTTGTCCGTCGGAATTCTCTACACATGATCGGAAAAAGTCTGATCGGATTTTGTTGTCGGAAAATTTGAGAGCAGGATCTCAAAAAAAGTCCGATGGAGCCCACACATGGGCGGATTTTCCGACAACATGGTCCGATCGGACATTTTCCATCTGAATTTCCGACCGTGTGTACGGGGGCTTAGTGTTAGGAGCAACATCTCGCTGCCTCGGCCACAGAGGGAAACATTTGATAGGGACAAACAAGCAGCCTCTTATCAACCCTGCTGGCAAATCTGATAAATTATCAGTGGCAGGATTGATGGCGGCAGAGTCGCCTGTCTGACATCAACCTTATGGCCCATACACGCGATCCGAATATCGTATGAAAACTGTCGTCCGAGGAAGAATCGTACGATTTTCGGATCGTGTGTACACTACTTTCGACAGCCGATCACGACAGTTCATCCGATATTATTCGATCGGACATGCACAAAAAATTTTCCTCGTACTATTCAAGATCGTACGATTTTGATTTAGTCAGTATAGTTGTCGTCGGAAAATACAATACAAATACAATACAACACATGACATCACTTTCGATTTTTTTCCATGTCGTACGAGAATTTTCGTGACTTTATTTTGCTATTCAATTTCTACTTGCGACGATTATATCTGTCGTACGATATTCGGATTGTGTGTATGGGCCATTAGGATCCACATTTATGTGAGAGGTCTGAAGGAGATAATTGGTGCTGTCATTTGTAAGGATCTGCCTAGAGATTCCAGAGTTCTGAGGACTCGCTTGCCTGGAATTGGCTGTGGGGTATTGGGTTTGGCCAACCAAAAGCGGCCAGTTAGGGCACAATGGATGTGGTGAGCAGCTGTTACCAGTTGGTGTGTAAGGTATTAAGATGGCCCTCCCTTCAAATAAACCTGTGGCCAGACTATGGACATGTTTAATTTTTTTCAAAGCAACCCTGTCACCATAAAAAAATGAAATAAGAAACATTAAAAAATATGCCCTATACTTACCTGTCCAATGGGCAGCAAGTGAAATATTTGCTTTTTTTAATCAGCTACAGGCACCACTGCTATCAAACACTTCTTGGTGTGTTCCTCGGTAGGTGCTGCTGTTCCTCTGTTTGCCACTACGTCACTAAAAAACACAATGGTGACATAGTGGCCAGCAGGAGGAACCACAGCAACATCCCTGGATTCCCACATCCTACCCCTACCCTCTTCTGGGAACGGTTCATAGATTCCTGTAAAAACTGGGTCTTTCAGCCCAGATTTTACAAAGGGCAGCTGTAAAATAGGAGATTGGTATTAAATGTCCGACAAGACTTTGTGTATGCTTGAAGCTCATATATAACTGTAGGCAGGTATTTGCAAGTATTGCTGTTGCTCAGTTAGCAAGTTCCTAGGCTGCTCAGAAGGGAAGGAGTTAAAGTAAGCTTTACAGTTTCCCAGGCCTTTCTGGGTTCTGCCCTCCACCCTGCATTTAGATAAATAGGGGAAAAGGCATAGCTCCCAACTGTCCCTGATTTCGAGGGACTGTCCCTGATTTGGAACAAAGTCCCTCTGTCCCTCTTTCCTCCTCATTTGTCCCTCATTTTGGTCTGATCAATATCGCTGTATATAAAATGCACTTTTTATCTATCAAAAAGTGTTTTCCAGCGTTAAACCTTTCATCCGATTTCTAAATTGCTGCATTTGTAAATTCCAAAAGCCAATATAAACAATTCTCCTTTAAGGGAGCGTGACAAGGGGTGTGTCCTATGCCTGCATACTTTTGCTGATAGCGATAGGTGTCCCTCATTCCCATCTCAAAAAGTTGGGAGTCATGGGAAGGGACCGCTCTCTTTGCTGAACCTGGTTGGGAAGCAGGACCAGAAAAAACGAGAAGATGTAATCCACAGCAACCCACAGGACCCTCCTGGGAGATCACCTGCGATAGGACTCTACTTGATCTGATCTGCTTTAAGAACTTTTACCTGATAAAGGTATGCAGCTTATTGTAAATAATTAGAGGAAAACATTGCTGAACGTGTAATATACTATTGAACTGTACCTATCAGTATGCTCAGTAAAGCTTTATCAACTGTTTACTGCCTGGTCTGAAGTTATATAAAGGGGTGCATGGAGGTACATGGTGTATTGAAAGACCAGGGTCTGTAAAGCACATACGGGACAAAGAGGGAGGAATGGAAGGCCACCACAAAGGGTTCACACAGCAAAGGAGTTGGTGGGAAGGGTGTAATTGCTATGGGTAACCATAAACTGGTAGGAATGTAATAGCAGCCAGACAGTGAAGGGTGGTACCAGGCATTGGTGACAGGTCCTACGGTAGCGAAGTGGTTGGTGCTCTGGCTCTCTCTCTAGTGGTTGGTGCCCCAAAAGTATTCAGAACCGAACCCATGGTACACATGCGCCAAGGACCTAGCTGCATGGTATGGGAGAGCTGAAGGAGTTAATTAAGTGCACACATGAGGTCCGCTCAGTGCAGGTCATGACCCCATTCTGTCACTGGGAGTTAGGTGGCAGAGGAAAATATATATGGGACAGTGTGTGTCACAAGAGGATTAGGCACGTGGTTTTACAGCTGCACAAGGTGTACAGCTCACTTCTAACCCGGGGTTCTGTCTTTATGTTGAGTTCACATGCCCCGCCTGGTCCCGGGCATTACTCCAAAGGAAGAAGAGGCCCCATGTGCAGGGCAAGTAGGTCCCACCCCCAAACTTACATAGCGTAGCTACAGTATAGTACCTGGGTATCTTTGCAGTGTTGATCTACAGTAAAAAGTTTTTGGCAATGCAATCTTTCTGAAATCTCCCACTTCTAATACCACGTCTAAGATAATAAAATCAAATCTAACCCACCTAGATGTCCATGTTTCATAAGGAAAGTCCTGATAACTGGTCTCCATACCACAATGGACAAGGGTTGACTAAATATGGTTAACTTAAATTGCTCTATTAGCAAAGATATCAATAATTAAATAACATATTTGATGTTGAAGATATCTACAATGCTTGAACTGTTTTTTTTTTGTTTTTTTTGCTAAGAGCTAAATTGCCTGTATGCACTTTTTATTTTTGTATTTGTGTTTGAAATGGCAATAAAAAGCAATTAAACGAGAAAACAGTGTGTCACTAAACCCACATCATAAAAAACTATCAATAAATGGTGTATTACATGCTGTTCATACTCACTCATAGTCACTATGAGAGTCATTTTCTGCATTCTGCAAAAAAACCTGGTTGATCCTGCTCTTCTGCTCTTCTGTATCTCCACCTTCTGTACACATCCCCAATTCAGTTTGGGATTTTGAAGCTGTGGTGGCATTTGTATGTTTCTACAGTGAGAATTTACTCCCTATCACATCTCAGCAGCACATGTGACCATAAAGTCACACATGTGGCCGCATACACAGTGGCAAATGACAGCCCACTCCCTCCCTCCTCCATGTTCACTAACTAGCTAAACACAATTGGGGGGGGATATTACATGTAGATTCATGGAGGCTTCACCTCCCGCTTATTCTAAGACACAGGCTGGAGGGACATGACACACCCTGTGACTGGCAGAAATCCGCCCACACCATGTTATTTCCACAAATATAATAAAGATATAATTTCAATTATTTACAGTCATGGCCAAAATTGTTGGCACCCCAGAAAGTTTTCCAGAAAATCAAGTATTTCTCACAGAAAAGTATTGCAGTAACACATGTTTTGCAATACACATGTTTATTCCTTTTGTGTGTATTGGAACAAAACAAAAAAAGGGAGGAAAAAAAGCAAATTGGACATAATGTCACACAAAATTCAAAAAATGGGGTGGTCAAAATCCTGGCACCCTTTCAAAATTATGGATACATAAGATTGTTTCAAGTATGTGATGCTCCTTTAAACTCACCTGGGGCAAGTAACAGGTGTCGGCAATATAAAAATCACACCTGAAAGCAGATAAAAAGGATAGAAGGTCACTTAATCTTTGCATTATGTGTCTGTGTGTGCCACACTAAGCATGGACAACAGAAAGAGGAGAAGAGAACTGTCTGAGGACTTGAGAACCAAAATTGTGGAAAAATATCAACAAGTCCATCTCCAGAGATCTAGATTGGCCTTTGTCCACAGTGCGCAACATTATCAAGAAGTTTGCAACCCATGGCACTGTAGCTAATCTCTCTGGGCGTGGAGGGAAGAGAAAAATTGATGAAAGGTTGCAACGCAGGATAGTCCGGATGGTGGATAAGCAGCCCCAAACAACTTCCAAAGAAATTCAATCTCCTGCAAGCTCAGGGAGCATCAGTGTCAGCGCGAACTATCCGTCGACATTTAAATGAGACATAAAAAAGCAAGACTACAAAATGTACTTGAGTAAGCCAAAATCCTTCTGGGAAAATGTCTTGTGGACAGATAAGACCAAGATAGAGCTTTTTGGTAAACCACATAATTCTACTTTTTACCGAAAACTAAATGAGGCCTACAAAGAAAAGAACACAGTACCTACAGTGAAATATGGTGGAGGTTCAATGATGTTTTGGGGTTGTTTTGCTGCCTCTGGCACTGGGTGCCTTTGAATTTGTGCAAGGCATCATGAAATCTGAGGATTACCAAAGGATTTTGGGTCACATTGTAGAGCCCAGTGTCAGAAAGCTGGGTTTGTGTCCGAGATCTTGGGTCTTCCAGCAATACAATGACCCCAAACATACGTCAAAAAGCACCCAGAAATGGATGGCAACAAAACGCTGGGGAGTTCTAAAGTGGCCAGCAATGAGTGCAGATCTAAATCCCATTGAACACCTGTGGAGAGATCTTAAAATTGCTGTTGGGAAAAGGCGCCCTTCCAATAAGAGACCTGGAGCTTTTTACAAAGGAAGAGTGGTCCAAAATTCCGGGTGAGAGGTGTAAGAAGCTTATTGATGGTTATAGGAAGCAACTGATTTCAGTTATTTTTTTCAAAGGGTGTGCAACCAAATATTAAGTTAAGGGTGCCAAGAATTTTGACCAGCCCATTTTTGGAGATTTGTGTGACATTATGTCCAATTTGCTTTTTTTCCTCCTTTTTTTTTTTGTTTTGTTCCAATACACGCAAAGGGGATAAACATGTGTTACTGCAATACTTTTCTGTGAGAAATACTTGATTTTCTGGAAAAATTTCTTGGGTGCCATCATTTTCGGTCATGACTGTATGTTTATCTACGTTGCCCGGTGATGGTGCTGATATAACCTCTGTCTACAGCTTCATCTCTATATACACGGACAAAATTGCATGTATAGATAATGGTGCTCATTTGATTTATTCTGCACTCACAACTATTACTGCTCTAGTGTCTCTTTTAAGATGCATAATGTCTCCTGAAGACATTACGAGTGCTGGGGAATGGCAGGGCAATCCATACTTACACTGCAATGAGCTTTACGCTGTTGCTAACATACAGTATGCCGTGCCAATACTTTCATTCATAGCTTTTAGCTTGTTCCACAAGTGCAGCTCTCCCAAAACATACACTTAATAGAGTTCCAATGAGCTGTGACCATTCTCCTTAGATGATGTTTTTTCAAGTGGTTCCCACAGGTTATAATATGATTAATTTAGTATTTCAGTGACTCCATGTCTCTGTCAAAGTAGATCTAATGCTTTTAGTGTCCTTTAAAAATATTATATTTAGTATCAATAAATCACATGGTTAGTGTCGAAGCACAAATGGAAGCAATGGGTTTGCTCTTAAGCAGAGTGTATTGTTTGGTGATACAGAAATCTATGAAATAAATAAGCAGTGAATAAAAGAATCTTTCTCCTTCTGTAGTGCATGTTTCTTGTCTGATTATTTCATTGCGCAGCAATGACGTTTTAGGGTTTAGTCATTAGATGTGAGAAGTATTTTAGATGCAGTTTTTTATTTTTTTTACCTCATGATTATTTTTTCCTTCAACTGTGTGTTCATAAACCTAAATTGTGCATTGTTGTAGTAGACCAGGCATGTCAAACATAGTTACATAGTTAGCTAGGCCAAAAAAAGACACAAGTCCATCCAGTTCAACCATAAAAAAAAAAAATAATAAATAAAAATAAAAAATATCGTACAATCCAATATACCCCATTCTATACCCACAGTTGATCCAGAGGAAGGCAAAAAAAAAAAAACCCAAAAGAGCATGCTCCAATCTGCTACAGCAGGGGAAAAAAACTTCCTGATCCCCCTAGAGGCAATCGGATTTTCCCTGGATCAACTTTACCTATAAATGTTAGTACCCAGTTATATTATGTACATTTAGGAAAGTATCCAGGCCTTTCTTAAAGCAATCTACTGACTTAGCCAGAACCACCTCTGGAGGGAGTCTATTCCACATTTTCACAGCTCTTACTGTGAAGAAACCTTTCCGTATTTGGAGATGAAATCTCTTTTCCTCTAGACGTAAAGAGTGCCCCCTTGTCCTCTGTGTTGACCCTAAAGTAAATAACTCAACACCAAGTTCACTATATGGACCCCTTATATATTTGTACATGTTGATCATATCCCCCCTTATTGTCCTCTTCTCAAGAGTGAATAAATTCAGTTCCTCTAATCTTTCCTCATAGCTGAGCTCCTCCATGCCTCTTATCAGTTTGGTTGCCCTTCTCTGCACTTTCTCCAGTTCCCCAATATCCTTTTTGAGAACTGGTGCCCAAAACTGAACTGCATATTCCAGATGAGGTCTTACTAATGATTTGAACAGGGGAAAAATGATATCTCTCTCTCTGGAGTCCATACCTCTCTTAATACAAGAAAGGACTTTGCTCACTTTGGAAACCGCAGCTTGGCATTGCATGCTATTATTGAGCTTATTATCTACCAAAACACCCAGATCCTTCGCCACTACGGATGAAACGTAAATGAAACAATGGGCGGAATTGAATGGAATAATTTTTGCAATGGGCCACACTATGTATACTGAGGCCCAACCCTACTTAATTCCACGAAAAACATTATATCACCTTGGTAATTGAAATTATAATAATAATTGTAACTTCCATGTAACATCTTTTGAAGCCGTGAGCTAAAAAATAACGTGAGGAAATGTGGGCCTTATAAGTTGAAGGTTTGATTAGTTTAAATTCAGGCAGAGAGGGGGAGGAGGACAGAGAAGGACAGAGCAGGACTGCGGATGATGGAGGCATGTAAAATCACCACAATGTCATGGCTTAGCAGCCATGATAAACCGTGGTCAGTTTACAGGGGGGAGGGTATAGCCAGGCAGGATCAGCCAGGTTTTTTAGGTGATAGAAGGGGCCAAATGACACAGAACAAGCACTGTATAACATGCTTTAAGGGAACAGGATCTGTTTTTTTTTTTTAGGTTAACAAACACTTTAATTGAACAAACTGAAGTTAGAAGTTGATAGGTTACTATGCACAGCTGCACCAGATTTAGTAAATCTCCCCCTAATAATTTTTATTATTCCCAATTTATTTTCAGTAGTAATAATTAAACAGATAACAATAATTTATATAAAAGAAATGCAGGCTGTGAAAATTCATTCCTTTTACATTGTAGCTCATTGGTAAAGTGCATCCTTACAATGATGGTCAGAGTAGTGCTTCCTTACATTAGTGGTCATGGTGGTTTGGTGGTTGTTGGTAGTTATGATGATGGTTAGAGTAGTGCTTCCTTACGTTGGTGGTCAGTGGGAGAGCTGATCCCTTACATGTATGGTTAATGGACCATTGCTCACTGATTAAGGAACCCCTAGGAGGTGGAGGAATTCTAAAGCCTCGCACACACCATCAGAATCATGGTTATAAAAGACTGATTCAGGCTCCATGCACACTATAAGTTAAAAAAAATGCCAGAAAAACGCTGGATGAAAAATCTTCATAATAGCATTTTTGTGCCAGCTTCTAGTAGCTTTTAGAAGCTTTTGGGAGGAATTAGGAACATTAGCATTTTATTGTCCTTTATGCAGTACGCGGGGTCCCCGACTTACGAACGCCCAACGTACGAACATCTCCTACTTACGAACCGGGCGCTGCGGGGACCCTCTCCCATTTTCCGTGGACCTTCGGCCATTCTGCACATGCGCGGCCAGACGGAGCCTCGGAAAATGACGGCAAACATCGGAAATGTCCGTAATTTGACGCGCATGCGCAGAACGACATTCGACGGAACTTCGGAAATGTCCGTAATTGTCGGTCTGCGCATGCGCGGCCGACTTACGAACATTTCCGACTTAAGAACAGGAGGACAGTCCCTAACGAGTTCGTAACTCGGAGACCCCCCTGTACATGAAGAAAAAAAAAAAAAAAACTGAAAAAGCTCAAAATAAGTTGTTAGTAGCAGCTAGGAGCAGTTAGGAACAGTCAGCATATTTTTCTGCTGGAAAAAACGATCCGAGAAACTCTACAAAAAAAAATAAAAATTCTGCTGCTAGAAGCTGAAGCTCAAAAAAATGCTAATAGCCTAAAGTAGTGTGCATGGACACATAGTATAAGACTATTTAGCTTCTAGGAGCAGAAAAAAATGCTAATAACAGCTTAAAAAACAGTACAGTAGTGTGCATGGAGCTTCAGACTGTCCATTTATCTAGTCATTCTAGCCTGCACTACAAAAAAATAAAAGACTATTTATTTATTTATTTATTTTGCCATGGTACGCTGACTAATTCAGTTTGGGGAGCAATCATTCCCTAGTGCTGACTGTGGATAGATTGTTAATGCAGTGCCCCAAATGTGGAAATTTCTCCTCGCTTCCTAACCCTGGGGCAGGTGAAATGTCAACAATGGAGCCTAAAATACCAATAATAAACTAACAAGGTTCTAACCCTTCCCTACTCTATATTCAATTGAAAAAGGTTTTGACTTTAAACTGCTGACATCTTTTTGAACTCTGACTGGAACACAAAATTCATTTAGGACTAAATGGCTGTAAATCAAAGATGAGTGCCAAGTGGCTTACCTGTACCAAGTGGCTTATCAGAGACCACATGATCATCTGTATGCATTATTTATGAGCATTTTTTGATTGGATCCAATATACAATTGATAGATGGTAAATAATTGGAGGTCAAAGGACTGATGACTAACCACATTACAGTGGAACCTTGGATTACGAGCATAATCCGTTCCAGGAGAATGCTTGTAATCCAAAGCACTCGCATATCAAAGTGAGTTTCCCCATAGAAGTCAATGGAAGCAAAGATAATTTGTTCCACATTGACTTCTATTACATGCAATACCGCATGTGGCCAGAGGGGGGGCACCGGAGAGCCTCGGAAATACTCGAGACAGCTCGGCTGAACTCGGAAAGGCTCAGAAACACTCAGGAACTGAGTGTTTCCGCGTTATTCCGAGAATTTCAGAACGGCTCCGAACAGCTCCGAACTGTTCCGAGTGTCCCCGATGCCCCCGCACCTCTGGCCAAATGCGGTACTGCACACCCCATTAGCTTGAATTATGCTCATTTTGCAAGACAACACTCGCAAACCGAGTCAGAATTAAAAAAAAAAGTTGCTCTTCTTTCAAAACGATCGATAACCGCGTTACTCGTAAACCAAGGTTCCACTGTATATGAGTGATTTTTGGTGAATCCAGTGGGAACTTGCTAGGCAAGGGGAAAAAAATTCTATTTTCTTCACCATGATATAGGTTAAATTATTTTTTTAGCACAATACTGTTTCTACCAAAATGTTCAGTTTACATTGATAAATACCGCAATCATTATTAATATTTTTTTTCTCATGATATTATTTGTTATTGCCTTAATTTTTTGTGAAGTATTTTTTCTCATGGACTGTTATTTTATCTCTAGCAGAAATGCCTCTTTTTTCTCTATTCCTCAGTAAACACCTAATTGAAAATTAATAAAAAATTGAATTTGAACCCAGTTTTATTCCCTAGATAGAAATTGAGTATTCTGCCTCCCAGTAGAGAATCAGGGTCATATGTAAACAATGTGTTGTGCTAAACAAATTCAATCCATACAATATATGTAGCGGCCATAACCCTCCATGGGGCGGCCTTGACTTTTGGGCTTACCGGTTACCTCCGCTTGGCTTGTTCTTCCAGATCTAGGGGTTCCCAGGGTTAGTACCCAACGACTTTGGACGCTGACACCATAAAAGTCCTTTAGAAAGGTTTTTATTTGCAGGGGTAACATCCAATAAACACAGTCTCGTATGGGAACAGAGGGCAAGGGTGAAGAAACTCAGGCACCTTGAACTGCTGACTATTAGGAAGTCTCTACTGCAAACCCAAAGAGTAGCCACTCGCAGCTGGGCGCTTCAATGCTGAACGTATCTCCAGCATGAGATTACAGCGGTCAGCACTTGAACTCAGACTTGCAAAGTCTCTGACCTTGAATATGGTTGCCACTGATAATGAGCAGGAACCTCTCCTTAATACCTGGAACATTCTCTGTCTCCTTGGCAGTATTGGGAGAGTGTGGATCCATTAGTGTCCTTGACACCCCAGCAACCAGGCACTTCTTAGGATGCCAGCTTGATGGCCCTCCTCCGATGAGTCCTCCCCGGTCGCTTACACGAGCTGCGGTACCCCTCCAAGTTGAGAGAGCACCCGGACGCCTTGAATCCTCCCTCAGTTACTGCGCCTCGAACTAGCCGGTTCCTAAACTCGGGAACAGACGGCTCCTTACCCCAGACCAGGTGGGTCTTACGGGGTTATCCAACCTGAACATGTTGCGGGGCAGTACGCGCTCCCGGCACCGGGACCCCTTGCGGGGCTACCCCGGTCCAGACTCAGGAACAGCATCTTAAGTACCCTTCCCCAGACTCCTCAGCGGGGCCAGACGCACCCACTGATTGGCTCGGGGGAATGCCAATACCCAAACCGTCCAACCAGGCCTGGTTCTAGACCTGTCATGTGCACCTAACTGCACACATGACCAGGCAGAACCCTAACACAGCCCAGCCAAACTGATGCTAAAGTGTAAAACCTACACAATTGGCCCTCAGAACCATTTTACCGTTCTGAGGAAAAAACTAAATTTAAACATAGCGGACACCTTGCAAAGGTGTCATCGCTACATATACAAACACTCCAAATTTAAGTGCAAAAATAAAGAACCGAAAATTATAAGTCCATATATGGATTATCCATGTGAAAGAAAGTCCACAGTTATCCAATCAAAATCCCATATATAGAGGTATGTGATAAATATTCCACAACCACTACTTCTTGGGTGGAGTGGCGTGCTGAGTCTGACATCATTGCGTAACAAAGTGACGGTAGAATCACTGTATATGGCGTAAGTTTTTTTTCATTGCGAAATTGCTGTTAAATATTTGTGAGCCCATTTGTTAAGATTGATAAATGTTTTAAAAAGGGTTTTATGTTATGTGGAGTATTTGTTTTCTAATTTCCCTCTGAGCACTGGATGGATGGTGGGGTGAGGAAGATATATTGGAAAATCTTTGTGGAGGCTACTGAACAACCAGCAGTGATGCATTCCCGATGTCTATTCTATGAGTTATTATTGACTTTATTTAACTAGAGGGTCTTCTAATGTTGGTAAGCTTACATCTGTATCTTCTAGGTGGGGGCTATAAATAGTGGTGGTGGACTATTGAAAGGAAATAAAAATGTAGATTGTTTAGGGGTCTCTTTCTTTGTCTGGTAAGGTGTACTTTCGAATCCCGTCAGGCCTGGAGATTTTCCCTTTGAGGCAATGAAAAATATACAGCAAGTTTCTCTCCGAGCAAATCTAAATCTTTATTCTTGGGTGTGAATATAAGAGGGGCTTTCAGAAAGTACCGCCCTTTAACAAATTATCCAATCATATACAGAGACACATAAGTACAGTCTGACGCCCACAGTGAAACTAATTATTTCTAAAATATCACGTGCTTTACAAGAAATGCAACTCAACAGAAGATTACAGTATTATGGAAAAACGAAACTAGATTAGCAAGACTTGAGCATATCTGACAAAATGGATGTTAGAGACACACAAAATGGAAACTGACTATAATACAAAGAAGTAGTTAAACTAAATATCCATTCAATCCCCTCTTAGATCATATAAGATGATCTCTACATTCTATGTTGTGCTTTAATACTTCTTTGGGGCTGTGGCATAGATTGCCTGATGACTCTTCATGTATGTCATGTGAGATAGAACCTTATCATCAGGAGATTGAAGGTGCGCAATTATGCAAGTGCAACATTTAAAACAGAGGTAAAGAATCAGAGCAAGGATAAATATCATAACAAGGACAATGTCTTTTAACCATAAAAATATACCTCCAAGCCCAAATCCTGCATTGGCAAATGGGCTCCATGTTTTAGCAATGTCCCTAGCTTCCTGCTGGAGCTGGCCTCTAGTGGATGTCGCCTTTTATAATCCCCTACCACTCCCATGACAGATAACAAGGATGCAAGGTAACACCATCCCTTAACATGGAGGGGCACCCAGGGATAACACACTCTCCTACAACATACATAGATACTTTGTCCCAGTGCAAAAGGTCTCTTAGCGACAAACTCATGAGTGTACTTGTCCTGTGTTGCGATTATAAATTAGTGTAATATAGCACCTACATTTTTAGAGAAAAAGAAAAGTTATGCAAAGTACAGTTTAACCCTGGGTCAGTTACTTGAAACAGTGAGCAGGCAGGGGCAGAGACTATGGTTTTGCACATGGAGATATTAAATATTGACCTGCTGCAGAAAGAGGGGTTAGTCTGTGTCTCATTCCCTAAATTAGAACACCAAACAGGGGAATGACTTCTACCTGCTATTGGAAAGGTAACAATTTTGTTTTTGTACAGAGTGGATATGTTAGTCAAGAATACAGGAGGAGTCTCGTTGAGAAAGGAGGAAATATTTAAAGGTACAGCCAAAAGGGCAATTCGGGCAGTGCTACATATCCAACATTCTTCATACCCTGATTTTTTAGCATAAGCATACTTCAATTTTAGCAAAAGCATCTTATCAGTAAAACCATCTCCAATCTCTCTCTTGGTTCTAGCTTGTGTCAATATAATGTTCTCGTGTGTGTGTGTGTGTGTGTGTGTGTGTGTTTTTGTTCCCACAGATACTTTTAATTGCACCCAAATCTTCAGGTAGATACAGTTAGTGGTGATCCAGGTGGATAGGAACACTGTCAGAAAGATCAGGATCAGTGGGCAGAATGCCTTGCCAGAAGTCTGTGGTGAAATAAGCGAGGTCATCTTCTCTGGCCGGACCTGCTTTCCCAGGAACTCCTTCGTCTGCTTGGACTTCTGCTTGAGGGCCTCCTGTATCCAAGATCTCCTTCCTGCTCTTGGGGCTTTGGGCAACCTTTTTTACTCTGTTGGCATGGATCCAGGACTGGCAATTTTCCACTAGGATGGCTGTTCTGGTCACTGCAACCACTGTGGTAGGAGGTCCAAAGGGATACTCTTGCTTCTTATTTCTGTTCAGCTGTTGGACCACCAAGGTGTCTCCCAATTTGAAGGGGTGAGTAACTTCCTGTGAAGAAAAAGAAGAGGTGCGAGCAACATTTCTCTCAACTGTTTACAATGTTTCAACCAATTTCCTTACATATTCTTCCTGTAATAAGTCTAAATCTCCCTTTTCTATCATTAAATGTGCTCTGGCCCATGGGGTGGGGAAAGGTCGACCCATCAAGACATCAAAAGGTGAATACACTATTGTCTTGGAAGGGTCATTCTTATTTCTGCCAGGACTGCTGGGAGGACCTTCTTCCAGTTGGCAAAGGTTCCTCCTGTGGGCTTTCTTATTTTGTCTTTTTTTATTGTTCTGTTCATTCTTTCTACTATCCCTGAGCTTTGAGGGTGTTAGTTAATGTGAAACTTCCGTTCTATCTTGAGAGTTTTTACCCAGTCCTGGCAGACCCTTGATACAAATGCAGGTCCATTGTCTGTCTGAGTTTATAAGAAGTGGGCATCCCCATCGAGGAATTATTTCCTGAACGAGGATCCTCACTACTGTTTGGGCATCTTCTTTTGTGGTGACAAAAAGTTCAACTCAACTTGAGAACTTGTCCACAATTTCAAAAAGATATCCCTGTCTTTTGCCTAGTTTGGGTATGTGTGTGAAGTCAATCTGCAAATGTGTAAAAGAAGTGGTTGGATATGTCAGGTGTTCATGTTCGGCCTTGTGTGGGTTGTTCCTGATACATGTGATGCATCTTGCTACATAAAATCGGCCAGGAAAGTTCTGTAATGTAAAAGTCTTTCTCCAATAGTTCACAAGTGGCTTTCCAGCCTCTGTGACCTATTCCATGGAAATGGGAAATAAAAATGATGCATAAAAAGTGATGCACTAGCTACAAAAAGTGATGCACTAGCTACTGGTATACATGGTTTCCCCTCTTTGCAGAGAAGTCCAGTCTTTGGATCTTTCTGCACACCTATTTTGTCCCCACCTCTGAGATCAGCTTCTTTTGCACATCCCTGCAAATCTGAAAGAACCTGATCAAAAAACAAAAAAAAAAAACAAAAAAAATATTCTGGTGCTAGCATGGGCATTTGGATCTGTGCATTTTGTGAAGTAGCAGCTTGTTTAGCAGCTAATCTGCCAGAGCATTTCCCTTGGCTATCTGTTTGTTGGCCTGTGTATGCTCTGCAGTGTTGTGGAAGATACATCAGACCTGGGTTAATGTGTCTTGGTGAATGAGGTCTATGCAATCATGTTGTGGCACAACCTCATTCTGCTCTCCTTTTAATCCTAAAAGGGCATTTGGATTGCTGCTGGTCCTGAAGTGGGAGAAGCATATTTGATGTGCAATTTTGGATTGGACATCAAAATCAACTCATAGCCGCTCAACCTTTGAGCAGACATGTGCTGTGTATGTACATTTTTCATACATTGTGGGTGGTGTGAAGTGTAGTGTCGTGCCCCAGAGTGAAAGAAGTGGCCATCTCAACCATCATCGAATAGGATGCCAAAGCTCTGAGACACACAGGCATGCCTTGAACCTGCACTGGAACCATCTTTGAAAGAAAAATAGGGCGCAACTTGTCTCCATGCTCCTGAGCGAGGACACCTGACAACGTCCTTACAATTTTCCCTTGCAAACAAATGAAACAATTTTCTTGCAAACAAATTAAACATTTTTTCCTAGTTAGGGAGGCCGAGCCCTGGAGCCATTACCATAGCATTTTTTAAATACACAAAAGCATTGCACATTTCATTTGACCATTTTATACAATCTGGCATGTGTAAACCTGTGGCTTGTCTCAGGAGATTGTAGTAGGAACAGTCAGGTATCCATTGGCGGCAGTAACCAATCATACCAAGAAAGGTGAACATGTCTTTCTTAGCAAGTGGGCGGGGCAGACCCACAAGAGCCATAGCTCTTCTGTGATTGACTTTCCTTTCTCCTTTTGAGAGTACAAAACCAAGATATTCAACCTTTTCTTTTTTTTTTTTGACACCATCGCAATTTTTTCTTTGACACTTTGTGACCACTTTCAAAAAGACATTTCAAAAGATCCCTCCCATCCTCCAGGGCGTCCACCCGAGTAGAACTGCAGATGAGGAATTCATCCACATACTGCAGCAGGGATGAACAATGTTCTGGTATCCAAGCTCTGAGGCCCCTTTCACACCGGGGCGTTTTTCATGCGGTGCAGCGCTAAAAATAGCGCCTGTTCACCGCATGAAAAAATCCGGCCCCTTTAACTCCAGTGTGAAAGCCGGCGGGCTTTCACACTGGAGCGGTGCGCTAGCAGGATGACAAAAAAAGTCCTGCTAGCAGCATCTTAGGAGCGGTATAGGAGCGGTGTGTTCACCGCTCCTATACCGTTCCTTCCCATTGATTAGAATGGGACACCGCGGTAAAAGCGCGGCAATACCGCCGCAAAGCGCCGCTACGGCGGCGCTCTGCGGGGGTGTTTAACCCTTTTTCGGCCGCTCGCGGGGGGTAAAACCGCACCGCGAGCGGCCGAAAACCCCGGTTAAAACGACGGTAAAGCAGCGCTAAATATAGCGCTGCTTTACCGTCACCGCGGCTCCCCGCCCCAGTGTAAGGTGAGTACTTACCGAGGCCGAAATGCCGAGAGTGGTTCACCCTTGCAACTGAGCGCAGTCCGCCCCCTGGAGATGAGACAGGGGGTGAATGGCACAAAGAGGCACAGGCTACCCAACCAGAGGATGAGGACAGAGGAGGGAGCCAGGTGCTGGGGTCAGGAAGGCACTGGGAGTTTCCAGAACACAGGTGCAGGTACAGGACTGAAGACAGGCAGGTCCGGGTCACAGGCAGAGATTCAGGGCAGGAGACAACAAACAAATCCGGGTCACAGGCAAAGGTTCAAGGGGCCAGAGGCAAGCAAGCGGTAAGTCCAGTAAACAGTCCAAAGGTCAAGGGCAAGAGAAGGCAGCAAGGTCAAAAGGCAAATCCGGGTCAAATCAGGTAATCAGGCAATCAGGATACAGGAAGCAGGAACAGAGCTTTGGCAGGAAGCTGAAGACAAGCCAGCGCTGGACTGATCTCAGGCACTTCCTTAAATGGGCGGTGAGAGTGGTCACGTGATGCTATGACGCCCAGAGACGCTCAGGCGTGCGCCAGTGCGCATGTGCGTGCGTCGGAGCGCTGAGCCGCGAGTGCGCATGCGCCGGAGTGCCGTTCCGCCGCGCATGTGCACAGGCAATCGACGCGCAGCGCTCACTTGTAAATTGTCCTGACAGTGCCCTCCCCCGAGGGGTGGCCTCTGGACGCCCAAGCTAGCCATCAGTTCAGGATGTTCCGTCTGGAAAGCTCGGATCAAGCGTGGAGCATGCAGATTTCCTGAGGGTTCCCAAGAGTTCTCTTCTGACGGGTAACCCTCCCATTTGACCAGATATTGGAGTTGTCTCCCCCTTTTCCTGCAATTTAAAATCTTTTCCACCACAAATTCTGTTTCGCCATCCACCAGTACTGGAGGAGGTGGTGGTTCTGATCTTCTTGGAAAAGGACTAGGAGTGACAGGCTTCAGGAGGGAAGCGTGGAACACCGGGTGTATCCTGTATGAATCTGGTAAGGAAAGCTCAAAAGCTACAGGATTAATTCTTCGTTTGATCCTGAAAGGACCAATAAACTTTGGTCCTAACTTACGTGTGGGTATGGCTAATTTGAGATTGATTGAGGATAACCACACCTCGTCCCCTATCTTGAAGTCCGGATTCTCCTTCCTCCCCCGGTTGAAGTGTCTTTCATACCCCTCCTGAGTCTTTTGCATGGTCTCCTGAATTCTCCGGAAGTTTTGCTGGAGAAAATTAACTCGGTCTTGGACCGCAGGAACAGGAGTTTCAGGAAGAGATCCCGGCAGGAAGGAGGGATGGAACCCAAAGTTGGCCCAGAAGGGAGTTTGGTTGGTGGCGGTGTGAACCGCATTGTTGTAGGCGAACTCCGCATAGGGTAGGAGGCTGGACCATTCATCCTGGGAATCTGAACAGAAACAGCGGAGATATTGTTCTAGAGATTGGTTTGTCCTCTCCGTCTGGCCATTGCTCTGAGGGTGATAGGCCGAAGAGAGACATATCTTGATTTCCAGGGTTTTACATAATTCTTGCCAAAACTTGGAAGTGAACTGAGACCCTCTATCAGATGTGACACTTGCAGGTACCCCATGGAGTCGTACAATCTCTTTGAAGAATATGTCAGCTGTAGCAGAAGCGGAAGGAGTCCCAATCATTGGGAGGAAGTGTGCCATCTTTGAGAAACGGTCGACCACGACCAGAATGGTGGTGTACCCCTCTGAGGCGGGTAACTCTACAATGAAGTCCATTGATATATCCGCCCATGGGCGCTTCGGAATGGGCAAGGGCTTCAGCAGGCCCCAGGCTTTAGAATTAGTTCCTTTGTTGCGTTGACAAATGATACAAGAGGTGACATAATTCCTGCAGTCTTGTCTCCACCCAGGCCACCAAAAAGAGCGAGAGATTAAGTCAGACGTCTTGCAAACCCCAAAATGTCCCGCAAGCTTGTGATCATGTAGAGTCTTGAGCGTTAAAAGTCTTGTTTCTGTGGGGACAAAGACCTTCCCACGTACCCAGAGTAGCCCATCATGTTCCTCCATTGAGGGAATTCCATGGTCGGTGGGGTACCCGGATGCCGCCTTGATGGCGGAGACTAGGTCAGGTTGCAGAAGAAGAGACAAGAAGTTCTGTGGTGAAAGGATAGTGTTGGGTTCAGATTCCTGGGGTGTCTCGTGAAACATTCTAGAGAGAGCGTCCGCCTTTCCAATTTTTGAGCCGGGTCTGTAAGAGATACGAAAATTAAATCTTGAAAAGAAGAGAGCCCATCGGGCTTGTCTGGGCCTTAGGCATTTGGCTGTCCTTAGATACTCCAGGTTCCTGTGATCTGTCCAAATCATGACAGGATGGGAAGCCCCCTCCAGGAGATACCTCCACTCTTCCAGGGCAAACTTAATGGCCAGTAACTCTCTGTCTCCCACGTCGTAGTTCTTCTCTGGAGGGCTTAACTTCCGTGACGCAAAAGCCACAGGGTGTAACAGGGCCTTGGGCCCCAGTCTCTGAGACAATATAGCTCCAGTAGCCGTCTCCGATGCATCCACCTCCAGCACAAATGGAAGGGCTGGATCTGCATGCATCAGGATGGGAGCGGACGAAAACAATTTTTTCAAAGTGTCAAAAGCTTCTTGTGCTTCCGGGGACCAATAGAATTGGGTACCTTGGTGGGTCAACTTGGTGATGGGTGCCACTATGGAGGAAAAGCCAATAATGAACCTGCGATAGAAGTTTGCGAACCCAAACACAAAACCAGACGGGGAGGAGAGGATGACGTGAGCACGTCGTCCGTCAAGGTGGGAGGAGCCCAGGTGTGATTGCGGCGGCGGGAGTCGGCGAGTGAGACGCTTCATGGAGGATACTGTGAGCCTCCGACCAGCACAGCGACTGCTCCCGACCCCGCCGCGGACCCCGCACCTCTAAAGAAGCGGCAGTGGATGGAGGAGTGGGAACGCCATCGCCGGGAACGCGCCGCCTCATGCAGCATACCCCCAGCTGCAGGAGGGTTCGGACGATCAGCTGACTGCGTCCCCGCCGTCCCATCCTCCTTCTCCCCCGCACCCGGCCCGGATATCATAGAACACCTACGAGCGGCACGGCGTCCAGCCCCTTGCCCTATCTCTCCACGCTATGACAGCAGAGCGACAGACCGTAGGTTGAAGACCAGGTAATATTTATAACACTCCAAATGGAAAGAGATAGGAGAGACAGATGAGCAGAACATGGAGGTAAAAGCTTAACATATGCAGGTTGAAGGTACTGTGCTCTGGGTCTGGGTCTTGCATTAGCTGAATAGAACATGGATATATAAGAACAGGAGATATAAATGGACTTGAACTTTTCTCCGATATATGGATATAAAGAGAGGAGCAAGATAAGATATAATATCTGACATAAGTTAACCTACCTGTTCCATATATTAACGTACATACACTAATGTCACATTTTGGTATGCATAGATGTTTGCAATAACGGACCTAGGTCTAATTAATAGAAGGAGATTGGCCTACTACTGAGGTTCCGCTCTGAGGAGAGAAGGAGGGGAGAGGGACTTTTTGTTTTCTTTGCTTTTTGCTGTTTCTACCTTTTGCTCCCCCCCCCCTCCCTCGCCTTTGGATGTTACTTCTTACTGCTGGTCCCCGCTTTCTCCTTTTTGATCTGGCGGGCACCTGCTACGCTGTACTGCCGGGACTTGCCCTCCTTGTTCCCCACATCTATCTCACCTTAACCCCTTTTCCTATTGGATCTCAACGCTGCAACACCTGCATACCAAAGAATCTTTTTTTTTGAAAGGGAGGACACAAGATAAAAACATATACTGATTGAGGTTGGGATCGCCATGTTCTGGGCTGGGAAATAATTGGTCCCCCCGACATAGGGGTATAGGGGAGAGAGGTAAGATATGGAATATAAAAGCAAATTTAACATAAAGCAATAAACATCTGTCCCTCGGAATATTCTTGGAATACTCCTCACGTGTAAGAGTTTGAAACGGCCGACCGAGGCCTGACTAATAGGAGAAAACTGTGTGTTAACTATTGAGGGGGCGGCCATTCTCTCTCCTGGTTGGCGCCGCTGGATGGTCAACGCGGGCGCCCCATTACCCCACTGGTACATCTTCTCCCCACTAAGAAGCCTTTAGGAAATATATCTGATTTAAGGGGAAACGAGTACCACGGCGGAAGACTTGGATATCTAAGGGACACACAACTCGTGGACCCGAGGAAACTCGGGCCCCCACAATAGAAGGCGCCATAGTGGGGCCTAAATACCTGGAGACCTCACATGGACTAAACGGAGGTACCTAGTAATCTGGCTTCACCGCACTAGAACTCCGAGTCGGATCAGAGTAGGACGGGACAAGGCAATTGACCCGACGCACTGACCCTCGACACTAAATTAACATCATCTAGAAATAGAAGAGGAACACAGGAAGATAACCTAGACATATATTTCAGTCTTTCGGAGATAGAAAAGCTGGGGAAGCGAATAAGGAGAAGGGCAGAGGCCAACATGAGCAAATCAACCAGCAAAACAACAAAGGGCGGCCCACCAAAAACCCCCAAGGAGAAGACCCCAGATAGCTCAATTAAACATTATATGACACAGGGCGCAAGCCCGAGGACCTCGGAAGGGACAAGTCAACAGCAACTTAAAATTACAAAAAAGAGGGGCCTAGATAAAAAATCAGAGGAGACCCCAGAAGTGCCCAGGGAGGATCTAACTTCTGAAAGTGAACGGGAAGTCAGCAACATGGAAGATCCCAGATCAGAAGACCATCTACCCTCGAAAAGAGAAATGACGGGCATGTTAGAACGACTGGAAAACGCGATAAAAGCAGATATCGGTATGCTCAGGACAGACCTGGGATATCTGTTAAACAGAGTCGAAGTGGTGGAAGGAAAAAATGAAAAATTGACCCAGGAGGTGGACCAACTCAAAGAACAGATTAAACAAATCCATTTTCACCAGCGGGGCCTGCAATACAAAATAGAAGATCAAGAAAATCGCAACAGAAGACAGAATTTAAGGATCAGAGCAGTACCTGAAACCAGGGGAGAAGATCTGAAAAATACCATCCAAAAAATATTTGGTCCCCTCATTGGAAAAGGAGAAGGGGATTTCCCCAGAATTGATAGAGTCCATAGGATTGGGAAAATCAATGAGACAAATTCAGACCGACCCAGAGATATAATAGTACGCTTCAACCTATATGAAGATAAAGCGGAGATCTGGACAAAAATAAGGGGCTTGACGCCGCTACAATTTGAAGGCCGGGAGATTCAGGTGTTCATGGACCTCGCCCCGGAGACCTTAACTAGAAGAAGACTTTTGAAACCACTAATAGAGAAGCTGAAAAACAAAAACATTCGATACAATTGGAGATTTCCTGCTTGTTTGGTGGGCTTCGGAGATGGGGTTACTGCCAGACTGACATTTCCAGAGGACCTTGAAGATTTTTGTAAAAAACTAAATATACAAATCCCGGAGCTTCCGGGGTGGTCCGACGGATAGAGGTTGGAGGAGGGGGGGATGAATTCCCTCTGCCCCCCCCCCCTGCCCCCCCGATTTGACCATGGATCGGCGGGGGGGTAGGGGAGGGGGGACGGGAGATCACATGGGCTGTCCTCGAAAATGCGACTCGGGATGGCCAAGGAAACTGGGGTTATCATCGAGTCGAGGGCCGATATCGGGCCACAAGGGGGGTTGGGGAGGAGGAAGGGGGGGGGGGGGGGGAAGATGGGGGGGAGGGGGGGGGGGGGTCCGGAGGAGGGTGGGAGGGGGGGAGGGAAGGTAGGTGAGAGGGGAGGGACCATAGGACTTGACCAAAGAATAGAATATCGAGTGATCAGGAAAATGACAGGCAAAGGACCCACAAACTCAGTATGACAAAAAACATAAACTTCATGTCATATAATGTCAAGGGGCTAAATACTCCCCAAAAACGCCACAAAATTATAAAAGAGCTTAAACAATACAGAGCAGAAATTGTTTTTTTACAGGAGACACATATTGCTTTAGACTCAAATATAAAATTATATTCAAGGGATTTTCCCGAATGGTACTACGGGGACACAATTATAAAAAGAGCCAGAGGAGTAGCTATAGGATTTTCAAAGAAAATACGGTTTGAACTATTAGACAGAGTAACTGACCCAGATGGAAGGTTCCTCTTCCTGAAAGGGAAAGTGGGAGACGCAGAATATACCCTCGCGAATATCTACTCTCCCAATACCAATCCTGGAACATACCTAGGAAAGATATTGGGCAAACTAATGGAGTTTAAAAGTGGAACTTTAATATTGATGGGAGACTTAAACTTTTGCCTTGACCCCCCGAATGATAGTACGTCCCGTGTGCAGGGGATTAGCAATGTACAACTAAAGAAAATAAAACAAAAATTGTATTCATCTCAATTGATAGACGTCTGGAGAAGTCAACATCCACAAGATAAAGACTACTCATTCTTCTCCCCTGTACACGGGACGTACTCCAGGATAGACTACATTCTTTTGGAGCACAATACACTAGACAGAGTAGTAGATTCTAGAATAGGAATAATTTCACTCTCAGACCATGCCCCGGTGATGGTAGAAATACAGACAGAGGAACCGCAAATAAAATTCCAGCGGTGGCGGCTAAATGAAAGTATAATGCAGGGGGTGGAAGAGGAAAACAAAATAAGGGAGGAAGTGGAACAATATTTTATAAGAAATGACACAGAAGGAATCTCGCGGCAGACCCTGTGGGAGGCCCATAAGGCTTACATCAGGGGCGTGTTCATCTCGATAGGAGCAGGGATAAAAAAGAAGAAAACCCAAAAAATTAAAGATACAATAGCAGAGATATATCACTTGGAACAACAACACAAAAGAGATCCAACCCAACATGGAAAGAGACCCCAAGACTTAGTAACAAAAAGAGAGGAACTTAAACGACTTATGGAGCATGATACTAACAGGACTTTTTATCTGCTTGCGAAGGAAAGATACTATGGAAGCAATAAGTCACCTAAATATTTAGCAAAAATGCTCCAGAAGAAGAAAGCCCAAAATGACATAGAAAAAATTCAAACAAAGAAGGGAGACATAGAATACACCACAAAGGGGATAGCACAAGTATTTAAAAAATTTTACGCCGATCTATATACAGTCGAGCAAAGTGGGAGAGGAGAAGAGGCAACAAAAGAGGGGAAAATGAATAAGTTCCTGAGCAGGGCCGGCCTAACAAAAATAACCGATAGTGAAAGAGAGGGATTAGAGGGGAAGATAACAGAAGCCGAGATAACCAGAGCTCTAAAGGGGACCAAAGTAGGGAAAAGCCCGGGACCTGATGGGTTTACAACCTATTACTATAAAAAATTTCAGGAAATACTGATCCCCAAACTGTGTGCATACTTTAACGGGCTCAGTGTAGACTTCGAAATGAGTAAGGAAGCTCTAATGGCCTCTATAACGGTAATCAAAAAGGAGGGCAAGGACGGGACAAAATGTGACAACTACCGCCCAATCGCGCTCATGAACGCGGACACCAAACTGTACTCGAAGATACTTGCAGACAGGCTGAAAACTTTAATAAATAAACTGGTCCACTCCGACCAAACGGGGTTTGTTCCCGGCAGAGAAAGTAGAGATAGCGGGGTGAGAACCCTGATGCTTCTGCTACAGGAGAAAAAGGGAAAAGGCCCAAGTCTTCTTTTGTCGACAGATGCCCAGAAGGCTTTTGACCGAGTCGACTGGGGCTTTATGTTCAGAACGTTAGAGGAGATGGGCCTTGGCCCAAAAATGATCCAGCGAATTAGAACCCTGTACCACCACCCGACGGCGATTGTGAAAATAAATGGATCGGAATCCGCTTATTTTGAAATGAAGAATGGAACAAGACAGGGGTGCCCTCTTTCTCCCATTCTCTTTATCCTGTCCCTGGAACCTTTACTTTCTTTAATCAGAAGAGATCCAGAAATAAGAGGATTTGAAGTGGGAGAAGACACCCACAAAATAGCGGCGTACGCAGACGATATTCTGTTTTATTTAAAAAACCCTGAGAGCTCCCTTCCCCGACTTATGCAGATATTTAAAGAGTATGGAGACTTAACTAACTTTAAAATTAATCAGGATAAGTCGGAAATACTAAGCATTAATATAAATCCTACTTTAAAAAAAAAGCTCCAAGAAACATATAAATTCCCCTGGCGCAGAGAATTAAAATATTTGGGTGTTAAATTAGCTCCATCACTTAAAAAGATATATAATTTAAATTATATCCCATTATTAAACGAAATTAAAACAGAAAGCAATAGACTGACACATAGACCATTATCATGGTTTGGCAGAATACAGGCGCTCAAAATGTTTATTCTACCTAAAATACTCTACAAGTTCCAGATGATGCCTATCGCTTTACCTGGGTTCTATCTAGCTAAACTTAGAACTTTGGTAACGACCTTCATCTGGAACGGAAAAAAACCAAGAGTAGCGTATTCGACACTCAAACAGGGAAAAAATTGCGGAGGATTGGCAGCCCCAGACATACCCTATTACTATAAGGCCATCGTACTATCAAGAATACTAGACTGGACAAAAGAAAACAAAGAAGAAAAAAGATGGGTAAACTTAGAATTTAATTTGAGTAAAGCACAATTAAGTAAAATAATATGGAACCCCCCAAAGTATAGGAATATAGATAGAGATTGTAGTGAACTCACGGTAACTGCACTGAGGATTTGGGATGAAATATACAAAAAAATAAACGGTCACTATAATTCACCATTGATTACTTTAAAGGAGAATATTTACTTTGCACCAGGATTAAAAATCAACGGGGGAAATTGGCTGAAATTAGATAGAGCACTAGTAGGGGACGTTATAAAAAATGGAAAGATTAGACCACTTCAAGAAATAAAGATGAAAGAGGGCTACACAGAAATAGATGGGTGGAAATACCACCAGCTCTCCCACTTCATCGAGCGCCTGCCCCACCCTATCCGAGAACTAACAGACCTAACGCCCTTAGAGTCACTAATTGTGACCGGAGATAGTAAAGGTGCGATTACACGGTGGTACAGGCTCCTGTTGGACTGGGAGAGACGGGAGGTTCCCATATATATTCATAAATGGGAAAGGGAAATTGGGACACAGTGTGAGAGGCACATAGTTAAAAAAATTCTTAAGCTAACCCATAACTCTTCAAAAGATAGCAAATCAGCTGAAATAAATTACAAAATCTTGTCTAGATGGTATGCCACCCCGGACAAAACTAGCAAATTCCAGCAAGACAAATCTGGGAAATGTTGGCGGGGCTGTGAGGAAATAGGCAATATGCTACACATCTGGTGGAGTTGCCCCAAAATAAAAATTTTTTGGGAAGAAGTTAGGTCCCATATAAAAAACATAACAAAGGAAGAAATTCCAGACGACCCATGGATCATATTATTACATGGTACAAAAGAAAACATTAAAAAATACCAAAGATCATTGTTGCCTCTTCTCCTAAATGCCGCAAAAAAAACGATCCCCAAGAAATGGAAGGAAGTAGAGGCCCCTTCAATCTGGGACTGGATTGACGAGACTGAGGCCATATATAAGATGGAAAGGTTAAGAGGCAAGAACGGAAATAAGGAGGAAGATAAAATAGATAAATGGGGAGGGTGGAATAGTTTTAAAAAAACATGGAGTTCTGTTGAACAATTGAGGCTATAAATGATCTGAGAATTAGACATGGAAATTTTGGTCAAGTCCTGGGAGGGAGGGTTGCGGGGGGGGACACTGGGGGAGATAACTGGAATAAGAGCACAATATATCGGTATAATGTCAGCGAGTGTGATACTTGAAGAAAGCCACAATGATGTGATATGAGTAAAGACAGATATGACTGAAAAGTTGATTACATGTCTATCTCGAGAAACCCGCTGAAGTGGCAAAAAAAAAAAAAAGAAGTTTGCGAACCCAATGAATCGCTGTACCCCTTTCTTGTTCACTGGGGCTGGCCACTCCAGTACGGCCTTGACCTTTTGTGGGTCCATGGAGACCCCATTTGTAGAAATGATGAACCCCAAGAATTGCACCGTGGATTTCTCGAATTCGCACTTCTCTGCCTTGAGGTACAATCTGTGGCTGCGGAGGATGGTGAGTAGTTGTCTCACGTGTACCCGGTGGAGTTCGAGGGAGTCTGAAAAGATAAGGATGTCGTCCAGATAAACAACAAGGAAGTCGTCAAGGTGTTTACGGAAAATGTCATTTACCAGGTGCTGGAATGTTGCTGGGGCGTTACAAAGAGCGAAGGGCATTACCAAGTATTCATAATGTCCGAATCTGGATCTGAAGGCTGTTTTCCATTCATCTCCTGCCCTGATTCGGATGAGGTTGTAAGCCCCGCGAAGATCCAATTTAGAGAAGATTCTGGCAGACCTGAAACGCTGAAAAAGCTCTGGGATCAAAGGCAGGGGATACCGGTTCTTAATTGTGATTTTATTTAGTTCTCTGTAATCGATGCAAGGTCTGAGGGAGCCGTCTCTCTTTCCCACAAAAAAGATGCCAGCTCCGGCGGGTGACGAGGAGGGGCGAATGAACCCCTTCTCCAGGTTCTCGTCAATGTAGGCCTTGAGGACCTTGAGTTCCACTTCGGACAGGGGAAAAATGCGGCCAAAGGGGATCGCTGAACCCGGAAGGAGATCGATGGGACAATCATACGTCCGATGAGGCGGTAAGCGATCTGCCTGTTGTTTATCAAAGACGTCTTGGAACTCCAAGTAAACTGGTGGTACATGAAGAAGATTATCTGGTATTGATGAAATAGTAGAGCAGGTAGCCACAGCCTGGGTGAAGCAATGCCGGGTGCAGTGGGGTGACGGGAAGGAGACCTCCCTCTTACCCCAGTTGATCTGCGGTTCGTGGATCTGTAGCCATGGAAGCCCCAAGATGATGGGGAACATTGGAGACGGGATGATGTCAAATTGGATAAGCTCCTGGTGACCAGAATCAGTAGTGACACGGATGGGTTGGGTCTCGTGGGTGATGAATCCTGAACGAGGAAGAGAGCCATCAGCCAAATGTACCTGTAGATTTTGTTTCTTCGGAACGAGGGGTAAGTGCATCTTGGTAGCTAATGCCGCGTCAAGAAAGCAGCTGCAGGCTCCGGAACCAATTATGGCTGATAGTCGGGTTTCCTTTCCCGGTAGCTGTAAGGAGACAAAGAGGGCGACATAAGTCTGGGAGAACCCAGAAGATTGAAAGTTCATTATACATTGTTGGTAGAACTTACTCGGTCTTACGGGACAGGTGCTGAGAAAACGGGCCTGAAGCCCCACAGTACAGGCATAGATTGGCCCGTCGTCTGCGGAGCCGTTCTTCTGGCGTGAGAGGAGCACGAACCAGACCGAGCTGCATGGGTTCTGTCTCCTGGGTATCCACTGCTGGAGTTGAGGTGGTGGGTGAAGACAAGGTTGGTTTAGGAGGATTCCAATAGGTGCGGGGAGACTGAAGACGCTCAGAGCGCCTTTCACGCATGCGGCGGTCCAACTTGGTGGCTGCTTGGATCAAACCTTCCAGCGTGTCAGGAGTTTCGGATCTTGCCAACTCATCTTTCAGGGTTTCGGATAACCCCTGGCGATACTGGTATTTAAGAGCCGGTTCGTTCCACCCGGTGTCAGCTGACCACTTCCGGAAGTCAACGGTGTAATCCTCTACTGGTCTACGTCCCTGAAGTAAGTGATGTAGCGTGGCTTCAGCTGTAGCCCCACGTTGCGGGTCATCATACAATTGTGCCATACTCTCAAAAAAGGTCTCCACAGCATTGAGTGCTGGGCTTCTCTGCTCCATCAGGCTATGGGCCCATGCCTGTGGCTCCTCAGCTAAGAGTGAGATAATGAAGCCTACCTTTACCACTTCAGAAGCGAAAGTCCTGGGTTAAAGCGCAAGGTAGAGCGAGCAGGCATTCTTAAAGGCCCGGAACTTGTTGCGGTCACCCGTGAAACGTTCCGGGGTAGGGACCCTGGGTTCGGGCGATGCCATGATCACAGTGGGGTTTGCTGATCCAGGAGGAGCGGATATTCCACTGGTGGCGGTAGGAGCTGCTAAGGTGGGTGCCGTTAACCCGGAAAGCTGCTGCAGGCGACTGTCCACTTGAGTGTACCCCTCTTGAAGTTTTTGCACGGCTTCAGTTAATGCTGAGACTTGTTGGCACAACGCCTCAAGGGGTGAACGCACTCTGTCGGCCTCAGACATGGCTGGCTTGTACTGTCAGGTGAGTACTTACCGAGGCCGAAATGCCGAGAGTGGTTCACCCTTGCAACTGAGCGCAGTCCGCCCCCTGGAGATGAGACAGGGGGTGAATGGCACAAAGAGGCACAGGCTACCCAACCAGAGGATGAGGACAGAGGAGGGAGCCAGGTGCTGGGGTCAGGAAGGCACTGGGAGTTTCCAGAACACAGGTGCAGGTACAGGACTGAAGACAGGCAGGTCCGGGTCACAGGCAGAGATTCAGGGCAGGAGACAACAAACAAATCCGGGTCACAGGCAAAGGTTCAAGGGGCCAGAGGCAAGCAAGCGGTAAGTCCAGTAAACAGTCCAAAGGTCAAGGGCAAGAGAAGGCAGCAAGGTCAAAAGGCAAATCCGGGTCAAATCAGGTAATCAGGCAATCAGGATACAGGAAGCAGGAACAGAGCTTTGGCAGGAAGCTGAAGACAAGCCAGCGCTGGACTGATCTCAGGCACTTCCTTAAATGGGCGGTGAGAGTGGTCACGTGATGCTATGACGCCCAGAGACGCTCAGGCGTGCGCCAGTGCGCATGTGCGTGCGTCGGAGCGCTGAGCCGCGAGTGCGCATGCGCCGGAGTGCCGTTCCGCCGCGCATGCGCACAGGCAATCGACGCGCAGCGCTCACTTGTAAATTGTCCTGACACCCAGTGTGAAAGGGGCCTAAGAGTAGTCTGGAAGACATTGGAATACACTGCAAGGGAGTCTATATAGCCCTAGGGCATTCTACACCATGTTAGTTGGCGGTTTTTAAAAAACATAACGCAAAGATTGGTTGTGCCTCCTCATCCACAGGGACGGAAATAAAAATGCGCTCAATAAATCAATCACAGTAAAATACTCTGCATCGTAATGTATGGCGGTAAATATTGATGGCACATCAGGCACTATTGGGGCAATCGGTACCACTAGGCTATTGATGGCTCTTAGGTCTTGTACAAACCTATAGTCACCATTGCCTTCTTTACTTTTCTTACCTTCTCTTTTGTTAATATAGAACAAGATAATTTCCCTTTAAGATCCCTTTATAAAAAGAAATCTTCAACTATTGGCTGTAAGCCATCCTCTTTTTATAAAAGTTACCCCTTTGATTTCCTGAGAAATCCTTTTTTTTTTTTTTTTTTAATGTGTCTGCACTGGTGTTTCAAACTAAATAGCACATTCTGCTATTTGCTGTGTCCTTGTGTGATGAGGTCTGTGCAGCTGTTATCTGGTTGTGGAATGTAAGGGGGAGGAGGCGGGGCGCATGATACAGGCATGGAGAAGGTTAATTTAACCCTTAAATTCCCCATCCCATGACTCTGCTAAACCCATCGTGGACAACGTTCGGGCTAGGGTGCCATAGGGAGCCCCGGTCCAGCCGGAGATCTCCTACAGCATCTTCTTTTGTCTTTCTTTGTAAACATTCAGATTTTTTTTTTTTTTTTTTTTCTTGGCAAAATGCCAATAAGCACTCCTTATAGCCAAGCAAGCTTTGTACGTTATTACTTTTCTTATTATTTATAACCAAACAATTTTTTATTTATTTCAAATTTATTTTTGGCAGAGTGCCAACAGGTTCAAACAGTACTTGCAACTTCTGTAATACCAATGCCGCAAATAATTCTTCACAATATCTATTACGTTTAGCGAGATATAAGTACTTGAACCATGTTGGCAAAAAGCCAAACATCCAAATTTTGTACCTGACTTTCCCCTGCACAGCAGCAAAAGGAATCATTACCTTAAGAAAGTGTTATTAACACTGCTATTACGCTAACTCTAGAGTCAAAACATTCATACATAAATCATTAAGAATAAACATCAATACATCACCGGATACTGTAGCATTACTCTGCGTTTCGATTGGGAACTTCCATCAATCACAAAAACGATCCGGGAATTCACAGGAAGACACATCTGTCGCCCTTAAATCTAAGTCCTATGATAACACAGAGCCGTGGAAGGCGTTGTCTTACCTTACAAACACTGACAAATTTCCACACAGACAGTTTACAAATTATCTTAACCTCTATGCAAAAGATAAGGGAAAGCAAAGAGATCGGTTTTGTCCAGCACACCTTAGCAGACTTTCTCTTATAATTACAGTACTGTATAACTCATTGACCTACGGACTTCACAGAGTCCTGGGACCTACCCGAGGTCCTCTTTAACGACTGTTCACCCCCGAACAGACGGCTGCGCAGACTTATAAGAGGACTTCACAGAATCCTCACTGTTCACACCGAACAGCCACTGCTTCCTAAAGCAGATTTATTAAAGGACTTACTCAGAGCCCTTTTTGCTATTACACAGAATAGCTATTGCTACTTCACAGATCAGTCTTATCTAATGGGCTTCCTAAAGCCCATTTAGCCCCCCTTTGGGCTGCCGTCTAAAAACTATTTCTACATAAATCACAGGTCCCGTTTAAAGGAGACGATTTCTAAATAGAGGTCACGGTGAGAGAAGATACAATTCTACTCAACAGACAGACATATTATAATCGATCTCGGACCGAGCCCCCAGCTGAAAGGAAATAAAAATGTAGATTGTTTAGGGGTCTCTTTCTTTGTCTGGTAAGTTTTCATTTTTGAATCCCGTCAGGCCTGGAGATTTGCCCTTTGAGACAATGAAAAATATACAGCAAGTTTCTCTCCGAGCAAATCTAAATCTTTATTCTTGGGTGTGAATATAAGAGGGGCTTTCAGAAAGTACCGCCCTTTAACAAATTATCCAATCATATACAGAGACACATAAGTACAGTCTGACGCCCACAGTGAAACAAATTATTTCTAAAATATCACGTGCTTTACAAGAAAGTTAAACTAAATATCCCTTCAGACTATTGATCACTTACTCCTATATGGGACTTTGATTGGATAGCTTTATAAGTGGACTTTCTTTCACATGGATAATACATATATGGACTTGTTATGATCGTTATGTACAAAAAGACAGAGAGGGTCCACTAGGTAATACAGCACCTCATCCCTTGGTGTAAGAATATCAACAAGGAGGGGATGGTGGACTAGGGATTATAGCGGTGCAAGAGTAATGTAGAAGAGTCGGGGTTAACTCACAGTTCAATGCTCAGACTACTTATTAATTAATAAAGCGGTTTTTATTACATATAGAAAATTACATCAATATACAAAAAAAGAAAAAAATATATATAAGAAAAATTTGACAATATATTTTTAACAAGACTCAATCATAAGGGTCATGACAAGTAATAGTTAAAATTCCATTTTAAAGCAGCATGTGGTCATTTGTATAGAGAACAGTACAAAATTAACAGTTGATTCAAGTTATGCACACAAGGTTTGAGGTGCAATTCAGATTTACTGTAGATAAGGTAACCTGGGATAGACTCGGTGAGTCTTAGTAGACAGTTCCGACATGTTTCGCCATAGCAATGGCTTCCTCAGGGTGCGTCTACTTTACGTAATTAATATATCTAGTAAAGAAAACGTCATAATTAATTCAATTTAATGACAATTAGAATCAAAGAGGTTGACCTATATAGTAGGAGAGAAGGAAAAGATTTCTCATAGAGGAGACCCGGGAGGGTTCCACTAATTACCAATCCAAAGGAGGTGCCTAGGCCCCTCCTTCCCTGGTGGAGAAGAGAAGGGAAAAGTCCCCCTTAGATATCATACTAAGCTTACCCAGGTCGGTGTATAGGTAGGACTCGGCCCCAGCCGTGACGTAGGGCAGTCATATAGGGTGCCAAAATTGCCTAGCAGAAGGCGGGTACGACCAGATCAAACATTGGATATATTATCTGATTGAAGAAAAAGGCCATGTTTCAAAAAGAAAAATAATAAATAATAATGAAGAAGTAATTTCAGTAGTGTTGTAAGTCCATGAAAGAATTGGTTCATGGACATAACGCCATACACTACATAGGGGACAGTGTCTCAAATTTTTACTTACTTGGATCGATTGAAAAAATGTTATTGAAAATGTATAATGAGAGAACCACAGAGTTCTGGAAAATAGCCAAATAATAGACGGGAGGCACCTGAGAAGACATTGAATAAGCGGAGAGTTGCAATATTATACAGGGTATTATTCAGGAAAGAAAGGAAGAGGAAGTAATGGATTAAATATGGTTATAGGTAATGATGATCGTCTACCTGTGTTTAGAGTATGAGGTAGAAAGCCAATTCTGCCTGAAATAGGCGATTATGGGCACCCTTAAAGAAGGGGGGAAGAGAGATGTCCAAACAGTCAGGGGTCTGCAAAGAGTTGATAAGAAATAGTATTCAAACAGTCCACTTGAAATGGAAGATAAGTTAGAAATGATGCCAGGGGAATGAAATGGCGAAGAGATTGGATTGCTTACTTGTATGCAGACAGGTGCGTTGCGTCAGGTGCCTCCGGAGTCCTGTGGTGGACTGAGAGGCCAGGCTGGTTTTTATATCCGCCTTCCAGATCGAGGGGGCGTAACGACCGCCCCTCGATCAGCGGACAGAGGAGCCTATGCGCATGCGCGCAGCACGCCTCCGCCGGGAGCCTACAAGGACCATAGTTCCCGGCGGTAGGCGTGTGCAGCGCGTGATGACATCATCGCCGTGTATCGGCGAGTAGGTGGCAAAGGCTGAAGGTGGGCGGGCTTGTAAGGTCCGCCCTCGGGTGTCCATACTAGGCAAAGGGGCTATCCCAAGGAGACTGATCCGCCCCCAGGGCGGCGGCCGAGTCCTAACAGCCGAACGATGGTAGAGGGGTGCATAGGAAGAGGGAAAGAAGGGGGAGAAAGGGACAAGGACACTACTGAAATTACTTCTTCATTATTATTTATTATTTTTCTTTTTGAAACATGGCCTTTTTCTTCAATCAGATAATATATCCAATGTTTGATGTGGTCGTACCCGCCTTCTGCTAGGCAATTTTGGCACCCTATATGACTGCCCTACGTCACGGCTGGGGCCGAGTCCTACCTATACACCGACCTGGGTAAGCTTAGTATGATATCTAAGGGGGACTGTTCCCTTCTCTTCTCCACCAGGGAAGGAGGGGCCTAGGCACCTCCTTTGGATTGGTAATTAGTGGAACCCTCCCGGGTCTCCTCTATGAGAAATCGTTTCCTTCTCTCCTACTATATAGGTCAACCTCTTTGATTCTAATTGTCATTAAATTGAATTAATTATGACGTTTTCTTTACTAGATATATTAATTACGTAAAGTAGACGCACCCTGAGGAAGCCATTGCTATGGCGAAACATGTCGGAACTGTCTACTAAGACTCACCGAGTCTATCCCAGGTTACCTTATCTACAGTAAATCTGAATTGCACCTCAAACCTTGTGTGCATAACTTGAATCAACTGTTAATTTTGTACTGTTCTCTATACAAATGACCACATGCTGCTTTAAAATGGAATTTTAACTATTACTTGTCATGACCCTTTTGATTGAGTCTTGTTAAAAATATATTGTCAAATTTTTCTTATATATATTTTTTTCTTTTTTTGTATATTGATGTAATTTTCTATATGTAATAAAAACCGCTTTATTAATTAATAAGTAGTCTGAGCATTGAACTGTGAGTTAACCCCGACTCTTCTACATTACTCTTGCAGGGGCGGACTGACCATTCGGCCACATGGGAACTTCCCGAGGGCCCTGGGCCACTAGGGGGCCCCATCAGGGTTGCCAGCCTCAGTAAAACCAAGGACAGTATGTAAAAATCCGTTTTTTTTTTTATATCGGTTTCTGAAATGTTCCTTACCGACATCCTTTTGGTCTAAAAATCCAGAGATTATAGCTGCCCCACCTCTCCAGTACCTTCTCAGCCAATAGAAAAATGTCTGTGTATACTGTGTGTATATGTATGTGTATACTGTGTGATTGTATACTGTGTGTGTGTATACTGTGTGGCCCCATAATCTGATTGCCTGGGGGCCCCATAATCTCTGATTGCCCGGGGGCCCCATGAGTTGTCAGTCCGCCCCTGTACTCTTGCACCGCTATAATCCCTAGTCCACCATCCCCTCCTTGTTGATATTGTTATGATCGTTGTTTCTTTATTTTTGCACATAAATTTGGCGTGTTTTCAATTTTGTATATTGTATGGATTGAATTTGTTTAGCGCAACACATTTTTTATATATGTTCTAGTACTATGACAAATATATCATAGTGTTGTTGCAGCTTAGAGAATTATTATAATTTTTTATTTAACTTTTTTATTTTTGGTGCACAAGGGTAGTTTCCTCCTTTTGAAAATCGGGGTCAATAATACCATTTTGGACCCCTTCAAGATACATTATGGTACTAGGCAGGGCTGTACCCTACCCTTTTCCCCTTGCCATGGAACTGCTAGTAATAATGTAATAATGTTGAGAGCCTCTTCTACTATCAAGGGGCTGAGAATAATTGCATTATAGGAACATATCTCACTCTATGCCGATGATACTTTGATATACCTAGAAGACCCCAATCTGTCCTACACCTATTGAATACTCTACAGGAGTTTAGGGAATTCTCGGGAGAAGGCTGGAACCTGAGACAATTCATAACATTCATCCCAGTTCCCAACTTAAAGTGTTTGTTACCCCAGGGCCGGCGTAACCATTAGGCGGGTCAGGCGGCCGCCTAGGGCGGCAGAATGGGAGGGGCGGTAAAATCCTTGCTGACCAAGTGACTCCGCACCGCTCCCTGCTATTACACCCCCGCCACATAGAGCAGATTGACGCTCTATTGCGGTATGCTGGGTGACAAGCCAGAGGATGAGACTGGTCACAGGCGGGGATAAGGATAAACAAGCGCGGGCGGAGCAGGGGGCGGAGTCTGTGTGGGTCGCTGAGGGACGAGCGTCTTCTCCCCCAGGCAGCATGACTTGTAGTGTGGAGAGTATACTGTCACAGTAATTGCACAGTGAGAGCGGGGAAAGCTTACACAGGAGTCGGGCTGTGTTCTGTCTCCACCTTCCTCCTAACCCCCGCCCTCACTCTGCTGCTTCTCCAATCCGATACTCCGCCTCAGATTTGTGCCCGCCCAGCCCCGCCCACCCTCCAACCACATGCATGCCATGCACTTGCTCTGTGCTGCGAGAGGAGTTTTGTGAACAGCTGAGCGGCACTTTTAAAACCATAGCTGTTAAAGCCCTGAGGGACACCAGACTGAATGGGGGAGACATACAGTAATTGGTGAGTGTGACTTCCATCCCCAGAACAACCCCCTCTCTGTTCCCACCACTTTATGCTCTGCACCTTCTTCCCCCCTCCCCCTTTATTTTTCTCTCTCTACCCCACCCCTCTTTTGTTTACACCTCTCGTCTTCCTCCTCTCCCTCATTCTCTCCCCCACTAGGCTAGGACCTAGCCTGTCCACATACCACCCTGTGACCCTGTCCACATACCACCCTGTGACCCTGTCCATATACCACCCTGTGACCCTGTCCACATACCACCCTGTGACCCTGTCCACATACCACCCTGTCCATATACCACCCTGTGACCCTGTCCACATACCACCCTGTCCATATACCACCCTGTGACCCTGTCCACATATCACCATGTGACCCTGTCCATATACCACCCTGTCCATATACCACCCTGTGACCCTGTCCACATACCACCCTGTCCATATACCACCCTGTGACCCTGTCCACATACCACCCTGTGACCCTGTCCACATACCACCCTGTCCATATACCACCCTGTGACCCTGTCCACATACCACCCTGTGACCCTGTCCATATACCACCATGTGACCCTGTCCACATACCACCATGTGACCCTGTCCACATACCACCCTGTCCATATACCACCCTGTGACCCTGTCCATATACCACCCTGTGACCCTGTCCACATACCACCCTGTCCATATACCACCCTGTGACCCTGTCCATATACCACCCTGTGACGTCCACATACCACCCTGTGACCCTGTCCACATACCACCATGTGACCCTGTCCACATACCACCCTGTCCATATACCACCCTGTGACCCTGTCCACATACCACCCTGTCCACATACCACCCTGTCCATATACCACCCTGTGACCCTGTCCACATACCACCCTGTGACCCTGTCCATATACCACCCTGTGACCCTGTCAATATACCACCCTGTGACCCTGTCCACATACCACCCTGTCCATATACCACCCTGTGACCCTGTCCACATACCACCCTGTGACCCTGTGCATATACCACCCTGTGACCCTGTCCACATACCACCCTGTGACCCTGTCCACATACCACCCTGTCCATATACCACCCTGTGACCCTGTCCACATACCACCCTGTGACCCTGTCCACATACCACCATGTGACCCTGTCCACATACCACCCTGTCCATATACCACCCTGTGACCCTGTCCACATACCACCCTGTCCATATACCACCCTGTGACCCTGTCCACATACCACCCTGTGACCCTGTCCACATACCACCCTGTCCACATACCACCCTGTCCACATACCACCCAGTCCACATACCACCCTGTCCACATACCACCCTGTGACCCTGTCCACATACCACCCTGTGACCCTGTCCACATACCACCCTGTGACCCTGTCCACATACCACCCTGTCCATATACCACCCTGTGACCCTGTCCACATACCACCCTGTCCATATACCACCCTGTGACCCTGTCCATATACCACCCTGTGACCCTATCCATATACCACCCTGTGACCCTGTCAATATACCACCCTGTGACCCTGTCCACATACCACCCTGTGACCATGTCCACATACCACCATGTGACCCTGTCCACATACCACCCTGTCCATATACCACCCTGTGACCCTGTCCACATACCACCCTGTCCATATACCACCCTGTGACCCTGTCCACATACCACCCTGTGACCCTGTCCACATACCACCCTGTCCACATACCACCCAGTCCACATACCACCCTGTCCACATACCACCCTGTCCACATACCACCCTGTGACCCTGTCCACATACCACCCTGTGACCCTGTCCACATACCACCCTGTGACCCTGTCCACATACCACCCTGTGACCCTGTCCACATACCACCCTGTCCATATACCACCCTGTGACCCTGTCCACATACCACCCTGTCCATATACCACCCTGTGACCCTGTCCATATACCACCCTGTGACCCTGTCCATATACCACCCTGTGACCCTGTCAATATACCACCCTGTGACCCTGTCCACATACCACCCTGTGACCCTGTCCACATACCACCATGTGACCCTGTCCACATACCACCCTGTCCATATACCACCCTGTGACCCTGTCCATATACCACCCTGTGACCCTGTCCATATACCACCCTGTGACCCTGTCCATATACCACCCTGTGACCCTGTCCACATACCACCCTGTCCATATACCACCCTGTGACCCTGTCCATATACCACCCTGTGACCCTGTCCATATACCACCCTGTGACCCTGTCCACATACCACCCTGTCCATATACCACCCTGTGACCCTGTCCATATACCACCCTGTGACCCTGTCCATATACCACCCTGTGACCCTGTCCACATACCACCTTGTCCATATACCACCCTGTCCACATACCACCCTGTCCATATTCCACCCTGTGACCCTGTCCATATACCACCCTGTGACCCTGTCCATATACCACCCTGTGACCCTGGCTATATACCACCCTGTGACCCTGGCTATATACCACCGATGAGACCCTGGCTATATACCACCCTGTGACCCTGGCTATATACCACCCTGTGACCCTGGCTATATACCCCCCTGGCCTGTCCATATACCCCCCTGGCCTGTCCATATACCCCCCTGGCCTGTCCATATGCTACCCTGGCCTGTCTATACACCTGTGGACCAAGGCTGGTGTGAGCAATCGAGCTGGTGTCGCCACTGTTTGTCTTTAGACCGGGTCCAGGGGTGCAGGTGTGGGCCTGCGGACCACGGCTGAAGAAACAGTATCGAGGTGCCGCAAAAATCTTCACCCGGCACCTCCACCGTATACATGGGCATGGGAAAGTGGGTGGAGTCAGGGGTGGAGCCAAGTGGAGGGGGCGGCAAAATTAGGTTTCGCCTAGGGTGTCAAAAATCCTTGCACCAGCCCTGTGTTACCCTAACACAGGGGTCTTAAACTGGTGGCCAGGAAACTACAAGTCCCATGAGGCATTGTAAGGCTGACAGTTACAAGCATATAGTATCACTCTCACAGGCTGAGGCATGTAGTGGACTTGTAGTTTTGCAACAGCTGGAGGGCTGCCAGTTTGAGACCCCTGCCCTAACACTTCATATTGCTGATATATGCCTGCTGTACCATGTACTTGAATGAGAAAGTATCCTGTTCTCTTTGTATTGCTTTCTTTATGTGAAATCTCTGGTGTTCCTGCAAGTCCCCTTGCTTCCCTAATAAAAACTGACCACACTAAGCAGGAGAGTCAGTTCTCTAGCTATGCTGGGAACTCGGTGTGCTCTCCTACAATGATCAGGCTTGTCCTGACATGCCCCTACTGCACAGCTTTCACTGGCAAGCTCAGTGTGCTGCTGCTTCTCCTCCCCCAGCTCGTATGCAGCTGAGAACAGAGGGAATATGATCATTATTAAAAAGGGAAAAGAGGTATTTTAATGTTTTTTTTTTTTTATTTATATAAAAATGTTTTGCCTTTCATATCTATTTTAAACTGAATGGGTCATTTTACAAAGTGATCGTTTACAATCACTTTAAAGTTGTACATATATTTAAGTACCTCAGCATAGTAGTGCAAACCCTAAACCCTGATCTCCTAATATCTGCCAAAAATATCTTATGATTTCTAGACACCCTACAAACCAAAACCTCCCTCAATAATCTGATATGGGGCAATCCACACCAGTTCAGATTAGTCCATATTCGTCTATATTGCAGAGTTATGGTCACCTTTAGGTCTCACGATCAACCACTAACTCTTCAATGTTGAAACATTACAAAGCTTCCAAACTATGCAGATTAAAGTGGTTGTAAACCCTTACAAACCACTTTGACCTACAGGTAAGCCTAGATTAAGCCTCACCTGTAGGTCCAAGAAGTATCTCCTAAACCTACACGGTTAAGGAGATATTTGTAAAAAGACAGGCACCGCTGTTTACGGCGCATGCGCCGTAGACAACGGCGCGCAGGCGCGATATGCGCAGGCGCGATATGCGCAGGCGCGCTGAGCGATATGCCGCGAGTGGCAGCATCTGTGCACATGCGCGGGAGTGACGTCATTGCGGCGCTGGCAAATCACAGCGCTGGTGCCTGGTGGAAGTGCTGGTGGAAGTCACTCCAGGTCTCATGGCAGCGGTGAAGAAGAAGAGGGAGGACCGCTTTGGGGGCTTCGTTCTCAGGTAAGTTATTCATAATGAGTTAGTATGCTATGCATACTAGCTCATTATGCCTTTGCCTTGCAGGTTCCTTTTTTTTTTAAATATGTTACAGTGACTTTACTTCCTCTTTAAAGAGGAAGTAAAGCCTCTGTAAAAAAAAAGACACCCTGCAAGGCAAAGGCATAATGAGCTAGTATGCATAGCATACTAGCTCATTATGAAAAACTTACCTGAAAACGAAGCCCCCGAAGCCGTCCTTATCTTCAATCTTCCTCGCTGCCATGCAGGGCCGGAGTTTACTTCCACTTTAAGTATGAAGTCCCTGCCAGAAATACCTATACTATTACCAGCTCAAACATAACCTCTGCTCAGTTTAACACTACCTCAGTAACATTCACACAAAACCCTTTACAGAAACTCCTGCTGTCACCTGGTAACACAAAATTGATTTCCCAGTACTACGCATTGTTACTGTTCATGAAGTCAAAATATGACTTGAATGATATTATGCTTCATATTATCCAAGTGGCACAACATCTGTGAGGATTGTGAGGAATCATATACACGGATCAGCCATTAATTTATAACCACTTACAGGTTAAGTGAATAACATTGATTATCTTGTTACAATGGCATTTGGAAGTCAGTAGGATATATTAGGCAGCATGTATACATGTTGTCCCTAAAGTTGATGTGTTAAAAGCAGAAAAATGGGCATCGCTGATTGTTATGTATGGGGCTGTGTAGCTGAAGACTGGTTAGGATGCCCACGCTGACCCAGTGTCCACAGCCAAAAGCACTAACAATAGGCACGTGCGCATCAGAACTGGACCACAGAGCAATGGAAGAAGGTGGCCTAATCTGATGAATCATGTTTTCTTTTACATCAGTGGAGGTAGTGTGATGATTTGGGCAATGTTCTGCTGGGAAATCTTGGGTCCTTCCATTCATGTGGATGTTACCTGACACATACCCCCTACCTAAACATTGTCACTGACCAAGTACACCCCTTATGGAACTGTATTCCCTAACGGCAGTGGCCTCTTTCTGCAAGATAATGTGCCCTGCCTCACTGCAAAAATAATCCAAGAATGGTCTGACTTGATCTCCAAATTCTCCAGATCCCAATTCAATTGGGAATCTGTGGGATTTGGTGGAAAAATAAGTCTGATCCATTGAGGCCTCACCTTGAAGTATACAGGACTTAAAGTGGGAGTAAACTCCCATCTCCCATAAACTTCCATCTCTGACTATTACCTATAAGTAAGCCTATATTAAGGCTTACCTATAGGTAGTGTAAACATCTCCTAAACCTGCAGCATTTAGGAGATTGTTACTGTAGATGCAGCCAGTGACATCACTGCCGCATGCGCTGTGAAGGAACAGCCACCCGGGACATTCCTTCAGGGCCCTGTCCAATGAACTGCCATAGTCACACAGCTGGAGTCTACGATCCCGGAAGGAAGACGAGTGAAAATGGAAGCGCCTGCAGCTCTGACATCTCCGTGCTGGAAAGGCTTTTTTTTAAAGTAACTTTAACATAATGTGCTAGTATGCGATGCACATTATGACATTACATTTTAGGGTACAAAAAAAAAAAAAAAAGTCCAGCGGTTTACTACCACTTTAAACCCTTGTTGAATTGGTAATTTTCCGTGTCCCTTACAATGGTGTTGCTTAACGTGCCTCGAATGGATTGAACGAAAAAATTCGTAAATTTGTAACTTTTTTTTTTTTTTTTCAATTCGTAATTTTCCGTGTCTCTTACAATGGCGTTGCTTAACGTGCTTCGAATGGATTGAACGAAAAAATTCGTTTTTCGATTCGTAATTTTCCGTGTCTCTTAAAATGTAATAATAGCATACACATTACATAACATTATGAATTATGCTCCGATTACGAATCTACGAATGTTACGAATGTACGAATAAATACGAATGCATCCGAATTTCGAATAAACGAAAATTAAACGGAAATACGAATCAACGAAAAAAAAAATAACTCTTACGAATTTACGAATCGTTACGAATATGAACACCGACGACTTACGAATTTACGAATCAACGGAAACGAAAAAAACGAAACGAAAATAAACACATTTTTTTGTTGTGCACATGTCTAATAATCAGTAATGTCCAACCTCCATATCACTACTGAATATGGTAATTCTTTTTGAACAGAGAAGGGAATGATTAAAAATTCTCACTTTGCAAGGGAATTTTCCCCAGAGCTGAGTGAATGAAGTGAAACTGCCAACTTCCATCATCCAATCATGAGCAAGCAAAATGCTATTTTTTTTTTTCTTGCACATGATTGGGTATACTTTGCAAAGTGCAACTTCCCTTGCAAAGTGAACAGCCTATTTGCCTTTAGTAAATCAACACCTTGGTATTTTTAATCGCTAAGCAGCAATGATCCCCATGACAAATAGATATGGTGAATCTTTCTGGTGGGTTCACCAACAGCATTACAAACCTGACAATAACCCTTCCCTACTTAATTGAAAGCTAAAAAGTTTGAGCTATAGATATACTTCAAGAACTGTTTGTTGAAGTAGATCAGTACTAATACAGTCCATAACCTGTAAAGAGCATTAACAAACCATTAACTACATTATAAAAATCTGCAATGGTCAGCAGTGTTTGTGAGAGGTAGCTGGACAAAAGGTAAATCGGGTGAGAGCCCACACTGTGTAATGAATTTCTCCTGGGGGGAAAGATAAAGCCAAAGTGACTGTTGTAAATGTATGAAACATAATGGACGGAGCTTGGAGATAATAGATTCAGTATAATAATACATGAGGTAGAGGGTAGTCATTTGTGTTCTACAGTAATTTATTATGATGCTTCATTTTAATGATGTCTTTTTTACGGTAGAGGATAAGTTGGAAGTACCACGGGAATTGATCGGATTGCATACCTGCATATCTTCTGACCTGCTGCACAACAAGGGGGTCTCATTTTCACCGATAGAATATTTACATTGCATTATGGTTTTACTTCATTAATAATGGCTTTTAAGGAGGCAGGAATTTTGTAAGGAGATCTAAAGTCAGATTTTCCGTTGGGAAATGTGTGATGACAGATTGTTGGTGGAAAATCCGACCGTTTGTACACTCCATCGGACAATTGTTGTTGGATTTTCCGCGGGCAAATGTTGGATGGCAGGTTTGCCGACTTCTGCACACCCGTCAGCACAATGGCAGTGTTGGGAAAATGGGCGTACCTGTACGTCCCCTTTAATTGGCAGGGCTAGCGGGTGTGCGCGCGCGCCGCGTACAGCGTGACCATGCCCGTGTGACCCGCCGACTCATTGTCCGCCGGTGTCCCGACGATCGTGTCATGGAGCCACAGAGCGGGGTAAACAAGGCATTTCCCTGGTTCTGCCTAGTGACATGACAGAGATCACTGCTCTCTGTCATCAGGAGTAGTGATCGCTGTCATGTGAATGGAAGCCCACCCCCCCCCCCCCCACAGTTAGAATAACTCCATAGGACGCACTTAACTCCTTGATCGCCCCCTAGTATTTAACCCCTTCCCTGCCAGTGTCAAAAGTGTCCGATGTGTCTGCCATAATGTCACAATCACGAAAAAATCGCAGATCACCGCCATTACTAATAAAAAAAAATAACAATAAAAATGGCCTAAAACTATCCGCTTTTTTGTAGACGCTATAACTTTTGCGCAAACCGATCAATATACGCTTATTGCAATTTTTTTTACCAAAAATATGTAGAAGAATACATATCGGCCTAAACTGAGGAAAAAATCTTTTTTTTATATATTTTTGGGGGATGTTTATTATAGCAAAAATTAAAAAAAATATAGCTTTTGTTTCAAAATTGTCGCTCTTTTTTTGTTTATAGCGCAAAAACTAAAAACCGCAGAGGTGATCAAATACCACCAAAAGAAAGCTCGATTTGTGGGGAAAAAAAGGACGTATATTTTGTTTGGGTGCAATGTCGCTCAACCGCGCAATTGTCAGTTAAGTCGACGCAGTGCCGAATCGCAAAAAGTGCTCTGGGGCTGAAGAGGTCCAAATTTTCCGCAGACAAATGTCGGTTGTCGGATTTTCCGAGCGTGTGTACACAAGTCCATCGGACAAAAGTCCAAAGTACAAACACACATGCTCAGAAGCCAGAAGCGGTCGGTCTTGTAAACTAGCATTCGTAATGGAGAATTAACATTGGTGATGTGGCAAATTATGAAATCTCGAAATGCAGCACAAAAATTCTCTTCTTCTTCATTTTTTTTTTAAATTTGGGTGCGGGGTTCTCCTTAATATCCATACCAGACCCAAAGGGCCTGTTAATAGACTGGGGGGGGGGGGGGGCCTATGCCATTTTTTTCAATGATTTTCATCTATATTGCCGGGGCCCGACAATACATTACAGCCGCATGTAGTTTTAAATGATATTTTTTCCTTTAGAAATGTCATTATGCTGTGGTATTGTTCTAAGCACGGGAAAAATGCGCTACTTTACAAGCATACTAAGGACACCTCCCAGGCCCCCCGGCATGATATTTAAAGGAATATTTAATTTTTATTGTTTCACTTTAAGCATTATTAAAATCACTGCTCCCGAAAAAAACAGACGTTTTAAAAAAAAAAAATTGCATTGATACATGTACCCTGGAGCAGGACCGGGTCCCCAAACACTTTTTATGCCAATAACTTGCATATAAGCCTTTAAAATAAGCACTTTTGATTTTTCACGTTCATGTCCCATAGACTTCAACAGTGTTTGCGTGTTCAAACTCATTTTTTGAGTGTTCGCATGTTCTGCTGCAAACCGAAGCGTTACGAAGATACAATGAATTGAATTTAAAGTGTAACTCCAGTTTTGTTGAGAAAAAAACACTCAGTGATCTACTATATATACAGTACATTGCAAGAATAGTAACAAACTTTGTTGCAGATTCCTAACATTTTATGTTTTGAAGAAATAGCTGTTTGTTTCACCATGTCCTTTCTAGAATGATTCCTGCGGGAACAGGGACAGACTTCATAATAAATTACTTGAACAAATCTCAATGTTTTAGTGTGGATAGCTGCAGTGTCTGAATCCCTTTAGTAGACAGATCTTAAGGCGCATCTCACCAGAAATGATATTCCTATTGCAGGGGGTGCTGAAATGCGTTCCAAGGCCTCTCACAGGTGCTCACCCACCTATGACCAGGCAGAACCTCAATACAGCCCAGCCAAACTGATGCCAGAGCATGATTTAGAACAATTAACCCCAAAACTCAACTACAGTTTTGGGCAAAAACTAAATTTAAAGACACTCATCAGGAGTACCGGCGCTACACATAAATAAAAGTGCAGTTCAGACAGGACTAAAATACTCACAGGCACCATCTCAGCACCTACGTACACAGTAAGCAAGGCAATCAGACTATTAGCATGCATTAAAATGGGATTTACTTAATGGATAAAACTATAATTCTACCACTTTACAAAACTCTTGTTTGGCCACATCTTGAGTGTGCTGGCAAGTTCTGGTCACCAATCCACAGAAAGGATGTCCTTGAACTGGAAAGAGTCCAAAGAAGAGCAATAAAGCTAATAAGGGGGCTGGAGGACCTCAGTTATAAAGAGTGACTACAAACATTAAACTTATTCATAGTTTCATAGTTAGTAAGGTTAAATAAAGACACCACCAGTCCATCCAGTTCAACCTGGAGAAGAGGCACTTAAAGTGTTACTAAACCCAGAAGCCTGCATTCACTATATCTGGTCCGCCACGGTACACAGAACATGGAAATGCAATTATTTTAGTAACTATAAACTGCTAAATACTTTTTCTCATCAGCAATTAGAGCAGTCTTGTGACTTCTATCAGTGTCTGATTAAAGCTTTTAGGAAAAGTTTTCATTCTCCCCTGATTGTCCTATGAGGCTGCAGGACCCCTGAGCCTCTGTCTGGGACAGTGCTGATTGGCCCTGTGCTGATCACATGCACTCTCCCAAGAAAAAAAAAAATCTCTAGCAGTACACACACACCAAACTGAGCATGTGCAGCAGATGGATTGGGGACAGAGGAAGAAGACAGGATCAAACAGCCTTTTATACAATGCAGAGGATTAACCCCTTAAGTTCCACAGTGAGTATAACAAGCATGCTTTACTGCATATGCAGACGGATTTTACGGTTGTAGGCTTAGTAACACGTTAAAGTGATTGTAAAGTCTCCTTTTTTTTAATAAAGTTGGTTTTGCACAGAGCAGCCCGGATCCCCCTCTTTTCTTGCGTCCCCTTCGGCTCCTCTGGCCCCTCCCTCTCTTTCCGGACAGGAAGTACCCCCTGCCATTGCCACCTGCCAGTGCCCATCAGTGCCACATATTAATGCCCATGAGTGCCACCTATCAATGCCCACAAGTGCCACCTATCAATGCCCACCAGTGGTGCCAATCAGTGCCACCTAGCAGTGCTGCCTATCAGTGTAACCAACCAGTGCTGATCAGTGCCCATTATTGACACCCATCAGTGCCCATTACTGCCACCTATCGGTGCCCATCAGAGCCGCCTCATCAGCGTACATCAATGAAGGAGAAAAATCTAAAAATATATTACATTTTTTTTTTTTAATTCAGTCTTTTTAAATTTTTTTAACAAAAAATAAAGGCCGCAGAGGTGATCAAATACTACCAAAAGAAAGCTCCATGTGTGGGAAAAAAATGATAAAAATTTCCTTTGGGTACAGTCTTGTATGACCGCACAATTGTCATTCAAAGTGCATCACCGCTGAAAGCTGAAAATTGGTCTGGACAGGAAGTGCCCAGTAAGCAAGTGGTTAAACAGCAAGGGGTGTGGCCTCGGCAGGAAGGGGTGGGTCATATTTAAATTAGGGGGTTTAGCCAGGCCTAAGGCAGCACAAAACCTAAATACACTACTGCTTGGCGCTTGTAGTTTTATGGTTCCCATTATTCTGTGTTTTCTCCATTTCACTAAAAACACTTCATTTTGGTTTTCTCCCTTCATGTGTCTGCACACCCGACATTCAACAGGAACAAAAGAAGACAGTGCAAAACCCACAGCGGGGCTTATTAAACAGATTAAGTCATTATAAAGTAGGAAGAATTACGCTGCGTGTTTAATTCTGAGCACATGTCTTCCAGAGTGAATTCACGTTTATGTAATCGAAAGCGGAGCATTTGTTCCTGCATGGAAAATACGGCGATGTCTTGGACTGATCCTCAGGTTAGAAACAAATGCTCTTCATTATCCCCTGATTAAAAGAGAATAATTTTTTAATCTAACAGATCCATTTACCAGAACAGCTGGACTCAACCCAATAGATGTAGGTGAAATTGCTTCCACATGTTTGGACGTATACCATGTAAAGTTCTATTCTACGAGGTCAGCTTTCTCCTGGTTTCCTTTATTCGAGTGAGTCGATGCAGGAAGGGATAGGAATAAATAAGAAGTATCTAAGGACTTTCCACATGTCCTGGACTAATTATTATCGACTGCTATGATTTGCAGACACTGGGGACACTGAAAAATATTCCTTTCCCCCCAGATTATGGCTCATTAAATTAAACCATTTGTTCATGCTGCAGCGTGCATGTGCTGCTTATTTTCTTTGTCATCTGACTTTCAGTCTGGTTACTGATCTCCTTTGATATACTGTACATGACATCGTAACAAAACCAAACCTTTAATCAGAATGATGAGGCTTGTAAGTGTGCGCCACTGTCAGATGGCAGGCTAAGGCTGTAGCACAGCGGATGTGTGGTTGCAGGTCAGATGGAATGAATGGGTTTACAACATACCATGTCAAGTCATTGTGAAATTAACCCCAAATCACAATAGCGCAGTTTCATTCCAGTGTGTCATTCTGCCATGTCTGTATTTTCCTGCTCCATACTGAAGCATTAATCAGTCTTTTATATATACACCCTGTGCTGATTAGGAAGACCTGCTAAAGCTGGCCATACACCTATAGATTATCTGCAGATTTTCTATGGTTAGATGGAAAAAGTGGGAGATTCCTCCATCCACACAGTTTAGTGAACATGGAGAAATCTGTTGCAACACTAAACTGTGTGGATGGAGGAATCTCCCACTTTTTCCATCTAACCATAGAAAATCTGCAGATAATCTATAGGTGTATGGCCAGCTTAACTGTTATTTCCATGTCCAGTGTGGGTGCATCTGTGGCCAATAAGTCCCTATTCACACTTGTATTTCTCTACATCTGACTACACAGAAAACAATTTTTTCTAAGTGTCGCTGTTCACATTTGTCCTACGCTGTACCCCCTACACTCACAAAAGTACATGAGCTTTTTTTAGAGCATATTTAGGCTTTTAATCCCATAGACTTCAATGGCTGAAAACAGCAGGAAGGCACCGACCTGGAACACTCACAGCATATGATGTGTGGCGGAGCAGGTCTCATATGTGTAGCAGAGCAGGTCTCAGATGTGCCGACAGCATCTATCTTGAGGGCGGAATGTGGCCTGGCCGGTCCGTTCCCAATTGGGGAGGTTTCATGGAAGAATGGCATGTCTCTATCCTTTCCCTACTCTGGAACCTCTCCCTGCCGCTAATCACTGTCCCTGTCAGATGGGTGACCTGTCCCTACACTACCCACACGTGAAGTGCACGCCAAGCCTGGGATCCAGGGCCTTAAATAGGCTCTGCCTGACCCAAGATGGCTGCTAGAGTCAGATCATATAGCTTTCCTATTGACACTTGACTTCCCCTCCAACTGCTATCCATCTACAGTGGAGAAATTAGACTGCACCTGCCTACATGACCCCCACCCGCCCGTGGTCTAGCGGACATGCAGTGGACTGTTTCTACCATCATTACACCCTGCTGTGGACTGTTTCTACCATCATTACACCCTGCTGTGGACGTGAGGAGGTCAGGGACAGTCCACTGCTGGATTGTGGGAGAGCCCAGATTGCCAGTGGAGCGGAGGATCAGGCTTTCTCCTCCCCTCTGGGCAAAACGAGCAGTTGACCCATGCATTGCAGGCAAAGCCCTACTGCATAAGAAAAATACCAAACATGCATTAGTGAAAAGGTTCAGGCACGTGCGCAAGAATTAGCACGCACACTCAACACTGATTTTGATGCTCAGTGGCCTATATAAACTGAAGGATTCTGCCTCATTGTGTATGACCCGGCTTGTTTTCTAGATCCCGCTTCTGCTGCCTGCTTTTTATCCTGTCTGCCTGGCTTTTACTGACCTCAGGTCTGTATATATATATATATATATATATATATATATATATATATATATATATATACACAAAGACTCATTCCTGTGTTGTAGAGTTGCTGTCCTATGTCTTATGCTTTGTTTGCATTATTCTTACAAAATGGTAATAAACATATATTCAACCTTCATTTATTTTTGCTGACTTTACTTCTTGTCTGTGGTCAGTTTTGAAACACCTTTCACATGATGATCTGGCAGGGGAGCTACATTTTAGGCTGCATATTAAATAATATATAATCAGTATTGATAAGTATAAGTAATATAAACACAGACTTGTACAGAATAATGTATCTACATAACCTATAATCCAAAGCGGTTCATAAACAGGACACATTTTCCAAATGAACTTTAAATATTGAAGAACCCCAAAGCACTGTGTCTTACATGGACATCCTACTCATTGTTATGTGCTTGTAATCAATAGTTACAATACCTCCAGCTGAGATTTGTCTTCATGTTGTCTTTTAATCACCCGGGAGCTGGTACTTATTATTTCTGCACTAATTAATTGCTTAATATCAACCAAATGTAATTATAAACAGCTCAATAGCTGGGAAAGACATATGTATTAATGGAAACAGCCTGTAATATATAATAGAGTATATACCGTAGCTGTCTCCAATATATGGCTTATCCAATGCCTAGTAAGTGATTTAAATATTTTATTTTTTAGTAATGTAGCTGCCTGAAATATAAGATAATATACTGATACTGTATATTATCTTGTACAATACAAAGCAGATTGCCCAATTGCATATACTGTATATAGATATATATGTATATATATATATATATATACAGTGGTGTGAAAAAGTGTTTGCCCCCTTCCTCATTTCCTGTTCCTTTGCATGTTTGTCACACTTAAGTGTTTCGGAACATCAAACCAATTTAAACAATAGTCAAGGACAACACAAGTAAACACAAAATGCAATTTGTAAATGAAGATGTTTATTATTAAAGGTGAAAAAAAATCCAAACCATCATGGCCCTGTGTGAAAAAGTGATTGCCCCCTAAACCTAATAACTGGTTGGGCCACCCTTAGTAGCAACAACTGCAACCAAGCGTTTGCGATAATGTGCAATGAGGCTTTTACAGCGTCCTGGAGGAATTTTGGCCCACTCATCTTTGCAGAATTGTCCTAATTCAGTTACATTAGAGGGTTTTCGAGCATGAACGGCCTTTTTAAGGTCATACCACAACATCTCAATAGGATTCAGGTCAGGACTTTGGCTAGGCCACTCCAAAGTCTTCATTTTGTTTTTCTTCAGCCATTCGGTGGTGGACTTGCTGGTGTGTTTAGGATCATTGTCCTGCTGCAGAACCCAAGTTCGTTTCAGCTTGAGTACACGAACAGATGGTCGGACATTCTCCTTCAGGATCTCTTGGTAGACAGCAGAATTCATAGTTCCTTTTATCACGGCAAGTCTTCCAGGTCCTGAAGCAGCAAAACAGCCCCAGACCATCACACTACCACCACCATATTTTACTGTTGGTATAATGTTCTTTTTCTGAAATGCAGTGTTCCTTCTACGCCAGATATACTTGGACACACACCTTCCAAAGAGTTCCACTTTTGTCTCATCGGTCCACAGAATGTTGTCCCAAAAGTCTTGGGGATCATCAAGATGTGTTGTGGAGAAATTGAGACGAGCTTTGATGTTCTTTTTGCTCAGCAGTGGTTTTCTCCTTGGAACTCTGCCATGCAGGCCATTTTTGCCCAGTCTTTTCCAGATGGTGGAGGCATGAACGCTGACCTTAACTGAGGCAAGTGAGGCCTGCAGTTCCTTGGACGTTGTTGTGGGGTCTTTTGTGACCTCTTGGATGAGTCGTCGCTGCGCTCTTGGGGTAATTTTGGGCGGCCGGCCACTCCTGGGAAGGTTCACCACTGTTCCATGTCTTCGCCATTTGTGGATAATGGCTCTCACTGTGGTTCGCTGGATTCCCAAAGCTTTGGAAATGGCTTTATAACCCTTTCCAGACTGATAGATCTCAATTACTTTCTTTCTCAATTGTTCCTGAATTTCTTTGGGTCTCGGCATGATGTGTAGCTTTTAATGATCTTCTGGTGGACCTTACTGTGTCAAGCAGCTCCTATTTAAGTGATGCCTTGATTGTGAACAGGTGTGGCAATAATCAGGCCTGGGTGTGGCTAGAGAAATTGAACTCAGGTGTGGACAACCACAGTTATAGTATGTTTTAACAAGGGGGGCAATCACTTTTTCACACAGGGCCATGATGGTTTGGATTTTTTTTCACCTTTAATAATAAACACCTTCATTTACAAATTGCATTTTGTGTTTACTTGTGTTGTCCTTGACTATTGTTTAAATTGGTTTGATGTTCCGAAACACTTAAGTGTGACAAACATGCAAAGGAACAGGAAATGAGGAAGGGGGCAAACACTTTTTCACACCACTGTATATATATATATATATATATATATATAAACATTTTTAATTTTTTTGCATTTCAAATGTTAAAACTATGTCACATTGATTAATAACTGTCAAAACTAAAGCTCATAATATTAGCAATGGTATAACTGGTATGTATGGGGTGGTGGTGAGTGAAGGTAGAAAGTCAAAAGTAGAATCAATGTGCAGACCAAGGTCATAGCAAACAAGTGGTGCATTTTAAAGGGGCCCATTAACAATTGCTATGCACAGGCACAGACTCACTCTTTAGCTAAAAATAAATAAATAATAAAGCCGAGAACAAATTAATGTTATGCCTGGGTGACAGGTACACTTTAATAAAAAAAAACATCAGATATTTATATAGTTGGATCTCATTCTTCATTCACTGCAGCAATCTAAAGGTCTTCAAGATTTTCTCTTTATATTCAATATGTCATATGCCTTAGGCTGCTTTCACACTGAAGTGCTTTACAGGCGCTATATCGCTAAAAATAGCACCTGCATAGCGCCTGTAAAGAGCCTCTCCTGTCACTCCAGTGTGAAAGCCCAAATACTTTCACACTGGAGCGGTGCGCTGGCAGGATGCCCAAAAGTCCTGCAAGCTGCATCTTTGAGGCGCTGTAGGAGCGGTGCATACACCGCTCCTACAGCACCCCTGCCCATTTGAAATCAATGGGCAGTGACGCTGAAGTGCCAGTGTCTTGCAGAGAAAGTTCCCCCAGCGGATAAGGACCCCCCTGTACTGCGCAGGCGCTGTGCTTGCGCAGTACGAAGCACAATGAAGCACAACGGAGTTTCCGAAAATAGCCGAAGTCAGTCAGCTGTACACGGCGCCTGCACACTACATTCTAACCTATGTCCATGTTCGAGCCCCACCATCCAAGTGGACATAAAGTTAGAATAAAAATGTGCCGAGCGCAGCGAGGCCGTGCCCGAAGTGTGGCGAGCGTAGCGAGCCCACGAGGGGCCCTCTTACAGGCGCCGTGTACAGCTGATTCACTGTCTTCTGCTTCGGCTATTTCCGGCGGGTTAGTTATGCTTTGTACTGCGCAAGCGCTGCGCCTGCGCAGTACAGGGGGGTCCTTATCCGCCGAGGGGAACTTTCTCGGCAGAACACTGGCAAAGCGCCGCTTTGTGGTGCTTTTAACCCTTCTTCTGCCATTAGTGGGGGTTAAAAGCACCGAAAAGGGCCGCAGAAATGGCGGTAAAGCGCCACTAAAAATTGCGACGCTTTACCGTGGATGCACCCAACGCCCCAGTGTGAAAGTAGCCTTAGTAATGACCGTGGTTGGAGGACATATTATATATTGATCCTGCAGATCTAGTTGTAGGAGGTCTTGCAGGAAGAAAATACTAGATTGTAGGTTGAGGCTCGGTTCACACCTAATGCCTATGCGGCTCACAGCAGGGGTCCTGTGTGTCCTGGTTCACAGTTTCAGGTCCAAATCCAGCCCAAATTTTGGGCTGAATTCGGACCTGAAATGGACCAAAAGACGCACAGGGCTGTGCAAATTCGCACCGGAGCCGCATCGGAGCTATGTGAACCGGCACCATAGAGAGCAAGTTACATTCTCTTGCTATTGCGAATTTGATGCTGAGATCCCCGCATCCAATTTGCAATAGTGTGAACCCAGCCTGAGTTTAATACATTTTAAAAGTAAAGGGTAAGGGGCACATCTGCAACATTTGCATGGCCCAGTTTAGAGTTCCTGTAAAAATAATTTCATTCAGGAGACATTAAGTTGACATAAGCACTAATTGATTCTTTGGTAGCTAAAGAAAGCACAGCGCAGTCAATTTACTAAGAGCTCCATATCGCATACATTTCTGCCCTAAAATAACTCAAGTAGCATTTATCTCAGAAGTAGGCAATTCCCTAAAAAATATGTTATTTAACAAAAGCGTTAAATATTTATGTTTTGCAATATTTAGCCTCTAGTGTTTACTTATTTTTATGTTGTTTTATCCCAAATATTTTTATTTTCCAATCATTTTTATTAGTTTTTGAAACAAATGTACAACATACAAAACATGTTATGTTTTTTTGCCCAGCACATTTTCAAACTAATGTTACACAATATTTCATAAATGTTTGCATAGCACATATTCCGGATCAGCACCATTAGACAGAACTATTTCTATTGCCCAAAATGAAATGAGATGACGATATAATATTAAAATGATGAAAATAGAAACCTGTGTATCAAAAGGACAACCATGACTATTCTAATGTGAGCTGCGGCACACAAAGACTGATGCCATAAACATAAAGAAAAGGAAGAATTTAGAAGAAAAGGAGGGAAGAAGGAAGAAAGGTAGGACAAGAGAGGGCGTGCAAACAGATGTATGCCATGCGTCCCTCAGGATCAGTCTGTCACTCTATACAATGTACTCCTGAAATGTAATGTATCCAAGGGTCCCGTATTTTTTCGTCATTATCCCCGATAGCTTTGATTTTATCAGTGAGAACTGCATAGACGAGGACCTCCATGATCTAGCAATTGCAATCCATCCATGCTGCTAAAAATATATGAAGTCAACTTGTTGTCATGTTTTGGTACCTCCTCTGATAGGCAGCCCAGTAGGATTTTTTTTAGATTTGTCTGGGTCAAAGAGTAAAGTTATAGACTCGAATCCAGAATCTCTTAACTTTTGGGCATGGCCGCCATATATGAGTCTGTACCCTCCTGTCCACATCCCTCAAAAAACACTTTCGGGAGGTGCTTGGAACAGATGACCAATTTTATTTTATCACATACTAACATTAGATAGTTACATAGTTAGTAAGGTTGAATAAAGACACCAGTCCATCCAGTTCAACCTGAGTGAGTGTCCACAATTGTCCCTATTCCTGTACATTGCACACTTACATCAGTCCCTACCCTCAAGGAGCCCACAATGACTTTTAAGGATGTAGAGCTGACATTGAGGTGAGCACACAAGGTAGAATAAAAATAGTTTAATTAAAATAGTTTGTTAAAATCACATATAGAGATATAGACGTATCTCAGAGTGTTAATAATAGCATAACATGATGTATTGATACTTGTTCCACATGCTTGATAACAGTTCATATGAGTAGAATCACCCAACGCATTTCGCAAAGTAATATCTCCGCTTCTTCAGGGAAATTCCCAGTATATCTAATTTTTTTTTTTTACAGAAAAACAGTATATCTAATTTACATTAAATTAAGAAGAATACCATTATTATCACATTATGCCAGTTAAACCATACATTTATCAGATATTTATTTATTTACATAGTGTATAAATTACTCATGTTACAAACGTGCTCATCAAAAACATCCGTATGCAGCCCAATGCGCCCTCTCAGGCTTAATATATACAGGGGGTCCCCGACTTACGAACGCCCGACCTACGAACCTTTCCTACTTACGAACCGGGCGCTGCGGGGACCCTCTGCCATTTTGCGCGGACCTTCGGCCATCCTGCACAGACGGAGCCTCGGAAAATGAGGGCAAACATCGTAAATGTCCGTAATTTGCCGCGCATGCGCAGAGCGGCATTCGACGGAACATCGGAAATGTCCGTAATTTTCGTTCTGCGCATGCGCGGCCGACTTACGAACATTTCCGATTTAAGAACAGGAGGACAGTCCCTAACGGGTTCGTAACTCGGGGACCCCCTGTAATAAGACTGCCCTCCAATCAGTGGTCTTTGATAATTAAACCAGGACCCTGTCAGGCGAACACTGGATCATGTAATGATGGATATGGTGGAATGGATATCCATTATCTAGTACTGTAAAGGAAGGAGAGTATGTATATTCTATAACTATCAAGGTATCCAGAAATCAATATACACAACTTTAACTAATTTGTGACCGCCCACATTCATATGACGGCGGCAAGAAACATCTTTTGTTCCGGGCCACCGTCCTATGACGACACTTCCTTTGCGGCCACTAGGGGGCGTGCGTGCGCCATGGGGGACCCGATGCATGTGCCCGGCGGCCGCAATGTCCGCCGGACACCCGCGATTGCCCAGTAACTGAGCAGGACGTGGATCTGTGTGTGTAAACACACAGATCCACGTCCTGTCAGAGGAGAGGAGACCGATGGTGTGTCCCGGTCTCCTCCCCCAGTCAGTCCCCTCCCCCACAGTTAGAATCACTCCCATAGGGAACATATTAACCCCTTGATCACCCCCTAGTGTTAACCCCTTCCCTGCCAGTCACATTTATACAGTAATCAATGCATTTTTATAGCACAGATTTCTGTAAAAATGTGAATGGTCCCAAAAATGTGTCAAAAGTGTCTGATATGTCCGCCGCAATATCGCAGTCACGATAAAAATCGCAGATTGCGCCATTACTAGTAAAAAAAAAAAAATAAAAATGCTATAAATCTATCCCCTATTTTGTAGACGCTATAACTTTTGCGCAAACCAATGAGGAAAAAATTTGTTTTAAAAAAAAAATTTGTTTTAAAAAAAAAAAATTGGATATTTATTATAATAAAAAGTTAAAAATATTTGTTTTTTCAAACTTGTCCCTCTTCTTTTGTTTATAGCACAAATACCACCAAAATAAAGAAAAAAATAAAAAATTCTGTTTGTTTAATTATCATGGACAGCGCTGAAAGCTGAAAAATGGCTTTGTCAGGAAGGAGGTGTTCGTGCCTGGTAGGCAAGTGGTTAATAGCTTGTTATCTATTGGAGCCCTAAAAAAATTATCATGGACCACTGACTGAAGGGCAGTCTTGTTATCTATTGGATGGTACTGATTTCCTGGTTGTATCTTATTTTATACTCAGTTCCACAAGTTATGCTGGAGACACTATCAGCTTGGGCACCACGTGAGATACCGTTGAGAGCGTTGCTTTTTTTCTGGTATATGGCACAGTTGAAATATCACTTTTGGCCGGACTTACCAATATTAATAGTCAGTAATAAGTGGCAACCCGTCCATACGCAGCGTAGGGGCACCGCCCACCTAATCCAATCGCATGTGCCCTAATCTACATGCAGGATGCTGGACGCATGGATTCCAATGGAGTTTTTTTTTTTTTAAGCACATGATTAGAGCCTGAGGCTCTAATTGGCTTAAAAAAAGGGTGGGCTTGAGGCGCAGAGCACAGAGCCCACCCAGTTGTGTGACAATAGCGAATTAATATTTGCTATTGTTTTCCTGATTCTCCTCCCGGCCAATCGGGAAGCTGGTCTTGAGACCCAATTGGCCAGGGGTCTCAGGACCCACTTCCTGTTCAGTCGGGAGGAGAAGCAATAGCCCGGCTCTTCCTTTCCTCTGCTTCTTAAGTTAAGGTCAGTCTGTCTAACGCTGGGGGGGTGGTGAATGCGGCGATTGTGGCCTTCCAGTCTATCTACCAAAGGGGTTGCTTGCGGTGACCGCCACCTTCCCGGCTGTTTCCCATCTGTTCGTTTGTCGCCCCCCCCCCCCCCCCAAATATTTAGCACCAGCCGCCACTGTCAGTAATGAAATTATAATAATCAAAAGAGAAGTATTGGAATTACTTTTTTTATTGAAAAATACCACTGATCGCTCGGTTCTCAGTTCTTAGCAGAGACTGTCAGTCACAGCCGTCCTCCAGTGCTCACTGGAGTTCCAGCGCTGAGAGGCTGAGCCAGCTGCTGGTCAGGCATCTGGGTGGAGCCTGACATTATTGTCGGGATCCCTGCAAAGTCTGGACCGGCTGAGTGACATCGGCCAACAGCAGGCTTTAGCTGCTGTCAGATGTGCCCTTCTGTGAACCACAGGAGAATTTGGGCCATTTGAGAATTCTCCACAGGAGAATTTGAACCCATGCATATGCTTTTCATTGGTTTATCAGAAGGATATCAGTGTTTGTTTTTCAATAAATTATAGTTTTTCACTTTGGAGCTTTTCACCATAAAGGTGACTTACATTTAATGTCAGCATTTGATGTTAATGAAACTCAATCTTTGTCAAGAAAAATTTAGTGTAGCAGTGCGGACTGTATGGTTTATCTTAGCAAGGATTCAATGAAAGCATCCAAATTGAAATGATAGGCCCCTTTCACACGGACGTTCCAATTGGGTCCTCCTGTCAGTTTTTCAGGGGCACGCGATCGGAATCTCCATTCTTCTCTATGGAGTGGTGGGTGTCAGTGCCATCTGGTCCGCTAAAGACAGACGGTTCCCCATCCGTCTGGCGGATTGGATCGGTTGACAGTCGGATTGAAAACAGACATGGAGAACAGTGGGCTGTGTCCATGTCTACTCTGCATCAGCGGACCGGTCACGGACCTGTCATGTAATAAGAGGACAAACCTAAATAACTTATTCAGTTATTATCCATTCAGGCAAACACTGCATAGTTGATGGTAGACCTAAAGGAGATTGTACAATGGCAATGGGTTGAGATGCAAACTTAAAATGGTTGTAAAGCGCTGGTTGTTTTTTTTTTTTTTGGACCTGCAAGGCAAAGGCATAATGTGCTAGTATGCATTGCATACTAGCACATTATGTGAAACTTACCTGACAACGAAGCCCCTCAGCAATGCGATGTAATCACTGGAGGCAGCATCCATCTTCACCCAGTCTTCCTTCTGGGTCCGCGGACTCTGGCTATGTGATTGGCCGGAGCCACGATGACGTCACTCCTGCACATAGCACGGGGGGAGGCGTCATTCACGGCACAGGTATCTGAAGGAACGGCACGGGTGGCCCGTTCCTTCAGAGTGCATGCGCAGATGAGGCCATCGGCTGTGTGTAATGTAAATATCTCCTAAACGGAACATGTTTAGGAAATATTTATAGTACCTATAGGCAAGCTTTATTATAGGCTTACCTATAGGTACACATTACACCTTTTTGAAGTACGGCTGCATGAGAGTGAGGTCCTCCCAAGGAACAAGGAGGTGTACCTGCTTGTATCCTGTGAGAGTAACTCTGCCCTGAGTTGAGCTTTAAGCACAAATATTTCATTATGAAAACACGAATAGAAAGCAGTTGATGGAAATGAGCAGCATTCTGATTACTGATCCCCCTCTAGTGTCTAGTTGGATAGCTGCATGAAGCTTACTATTAAATAGGTTCTTATACAAAGTGTCCCAAAATTTTACAAAAGGATTATAAAAAAAATTTGAACTGCAAAGTCCACATGGCTTCCAATGCAAGTCCCTCTTGACTTATCACATGAATAACGATCCTCTTCTGAAAACACTGCGTGCTTTGTAATGTAAACTCTTGCCGTCCACATAATGCTTAAGTGCGGTGGCAAAAAGGGTGGACGTTAATATCCACACGTCGCACATATGTGTCCATGGACGGCCAAAGTGCGCACTCACCGCATGCCCCCAGTACAGTGACTGAGCTGTCATAGACAGCTCCCAGCTTGTCGTAATGATAGGGAATGAGCAGGACTGGCTCCTAATGAAATGATCAGGCAGTCCTTCCCACACCTTGGAAGAACCAGTTAAGGGATGCTAGGGCTGGGTAGGAGAGGGTTAAAGTACAGGAAAAAAAGGAAATTTTCTAAGGCTGTGGAAATTAAAGATTAATTCCTCGATTAATCGATTAATTTTTTTGATCGATCAAAATTTATTTCATCGGTACTCACATCTCCGCCGGCTTCCGGGTCTTCAGGGAGTTCCGGTGACGTCACAGACATCGACGTCACCGGACTCCACCCCCCTTCACCAAGTGCCTCCGTCTGCTAACGAAGGGAAGGGGGAGGAGTCCGGTGACCTTGAAGTTCTGATTGAACGTAGTGCATATGGGGGAGGAGCTACGCATGACGTCACCCGCTGCTGCCCTACGGAACTAACACGATTGTCGCCTCTACATGCTGTGTTTTTATCATCTTTATGTGAGTAGTTTGTGTTTGAACACAAAAATGTAATCTTATACTTAAGCGGTGAGCACCTAGATCTTTACTTTCTACCCATGACCTGGCGTCCTTGCTGAGATCTAAGGAGACGTCAGAGAAGTTTATGGTCCATGTTAACCCTTTTGATACCCGCTTGCATGACCACCTGTTTGAACAGGGGTCTATGCCATAAGGTGAGAGTGATTAGTTAGACGGTGGTGGAGGGATTGTCACGCTACTGTGGAAAAAAAAAAATACTTAGGTCAGTTCTACAGTTTGAATTTAAAATGTATTTGTGTGAACTGTGAAGTTAAGTCATGGATTGTGGAAACTAACTAGTGTCGGGTGATTGTATATAGTGTATACCACATTTACCACTGACTAATGCAGAGTTGCAATGCAAGGAGATCATCTAAAAGTAGTATGTGCGTTATAATTAATTGGAATTAGTCGATTAATCGATTAAAAAAACGATTAATCAGACACGAAAATTTTAATCAGTAACAGCCCTAGAAAATTTTCCCATCCTTCCTTCCCACTTCCCTCTAACCCATTATGTGAGGCTATTTTTTGTCTCACATGGTGAAGGAAGGTATGGTCACCTAGGTTCACTGTCTCGTTGTCTTTTGAGATTCTGTCACTCCTCTTCTGGCTTCTGAGAGGACCTGCTGCTGGACAGCCAATAGGAATTGTCCACATTATACAGCCAGTGATTTTAACTACTTCAGCCCCGGAAGGATTTACCCCCCTCCTGACCAGAGCACTTTTTGTGATTCGGCACTGAGTCACTTTAACTGACAATTGGAGGTCTTACAACATTGCACCCAAACAAAATTGACGTCCTTTTTTTCCCACAAATAGAGCTTTCTTTTGGTGGTATTTGATCACCTCTGCGGTTTTTATTTTTTGCGCTATAAACAAAAAAATACGCAATATTTTTTACTTTTTGCTATAACAAATATCCCCCAAAAATATATAAAAAAAAAATGTTTTCCCTAAGTTTAGGTCGATATGTATTCTTCTACATATTTTTGGTAAAAAAAAAATCGTAATAAGCGTATATTGATTGGTTTGCGCAAAATTTCTAGCGTCTACAAAATAGGGGATAGTTTTATGACATTAGTAAAGGTGGTGATCTGCGATTTTTATCTTGACTGCGACATTATTGCGGACAGATCAGACACTTTTGACACTATTTTGGGACCATCGTCATTTATACAGCGATCAGTGCTATAAAAATGCATTGATTACTGTGTAAATGACACTGGCAGTGAAGGGGTTAACCACTAGGGGCGGTGAAGGGGTTAAGTGTGTCCTAGGGACTGATTCTAACTGTGGGGGGAGGGGCTACACCTCACATGACAGCGATCACTGCTCCCGATCACAGAGAGCAATGATCTCTGTCATGACACAAGGCAGAACGGAGAAATGCTTTGTTTACAAAAGCATCACCCCGTTCTACCTCTCTGTGACACAATCACGGGCACACGGCGGACATCAAATCTGCGGGACCGCTTCTTCAAGGTGACGTACCTGTACGCCCTTTTGCCCACCAGTGCCATTCTGCCAACATAAATCGCTGTGCGTTGGTCGGCAAGTGGTTAAAGTGGTTGTAAATGTTTGATTTTTTTTTTAATGACAGACATGCCTATACTTACCTGCTCTGTGCAATGGTTTTGCACAAAGCAGCCCTGATCCTCTTCTGGGTTCCCCCGCAGGTGCTCCAGGGCCCTCCTGGGGTGCCCCCACGGTAAGGCCACTTTCCATGGGATCACCCGTGCGGGTGTGCTCCCGAGTCCTGCTGCTGTCCATTGACACAGACAGCAGGATTCGGCCCTGCCCCTCACTCCCATGTCACAGCTTTTGATTGACAGCAGCACAAGGGTGCTGCTAATGGGGAGAGCGACTGCGGCCGGAGCCACTGCGCTTGTGCACATCAATGGGCTCAGCTAAGGGAAAAGCTGTAGTACAGAAGGTGTTTAACCTTAAAGTGGATGTAAACCCACCCATTATGATGTCATTATGTAGAGAATAAGATTTCCTTTCATTTGAGCCCAGTCTTGCCACACAGATTTACTCCAGCCCTGAGAAATCCTCTTTTATTGTTCAGTTAGAAAAATCTTGACAAAGTGCTGAAAACTTTGTCAAAACGCCCCCTTGCTGTGAGTGACAGGTGATTTACATATCTCATGCACTAGCCTGAGACAGGCACATCCTGTGTAATTATAAAAAGTGAGAAATCCACCCCTCCCCCACATAACAAATCCTGGTGATGGAAAGGAATGTTATCTGTGATCAGGTGACCTCAGACACACACACTGCACTATAACAATCATCAGATCACTGCATGTTCTACTCTGCCCAACTCTGACTACATACATCTCCCCTATATTCTTCTTGCTGTTCACTCGAGAATACATTTTCTTTCACTCTGGTCTGTGGATCTGTGGTCTGTGCCTGTCTCAGGCTAGTGCATGAGATATGTAAATCACCTGTCACTCACAGCAAGGGGGCGTTTTTGACTAATTTTTTAGCACTTTGTCAAGATATTTCTAACTGAACAATAAAAGAGGATTTCTCAGGGCTGGAGTAAATCTGTGTGGCAAGACTGGGCTCAAATGAAAGGAAATCGTATTCTCTACATTATGACATCAAAACATCATATGACATCCACTTTAATGCATAGCAATAGAAGAAGATTAACCACTTCAGCTCTGGAAGGTTTCACCCCCTTCCTGACCAGGTAATTTTTTGCAATACAGTGTTACTTTAACTGACAATTGCGCTGTCATGCAGTGCTGTACCCAAACAAGTTATTTTTTTCCCCACAAATAGAGCTTTCTTTTGGTGGTATTTGATCACCTCTGCAGTTTTTATGTTTTGCGCTATAAACAAAAAAAGACCGACAATTTTGAAAAACAATATTTTTTACTTTCTGTTTTAAAACATATCCAATAAAAAACCGTCTTCATCAATTTAGGCCAGTATATTCCGCTACATATTTTTGGTAAAAAAAATCCCAATAGGCGTATACTGATTGGTTTGTGCAAAAATTATAGCAACTAGTGTTTTTTATAAGCTCAGAAAAAAAAATGCTGGGTGAAAAATGCTGATAATAGCATTTTTGTCCCAGCTTCTAGTAACATTTTATTAGCTTTTAGAAGCATTTGGAAACTTTTAGGAGCAGTCAGGAGCATTAGCATTTTATTAGCGCTCTTGCAGTACATGAAGAAAAAAAAAAACACAACACGTATGACGAACCGAGAAAAATGAATTAGCCAGTGCTGCTCTTCTGCTTGATTCCGAGCATGTGCGGAACTTTGTGCGTCAGAATTGTGTACACATGATCAGGATTTTGTTGTCGAAAAATTAGAGATCCAGATCTCAAATTTTGTGTGACGAAAATTCCGATGGAAAATGTCCGATGGAGCCTACATACAGTCGGAATTTCCGACAAAAAGCTCCCATCGAACATTTTCCGTCGGAATTTCCGACCGTGTGTATGGGGCATTAGGGCTCATGCACACGGCACATTTTAAAAATTCCAGCGCTACAGCTGCGTTAAAAACGCGTATTTTGCCACGATTTTCCACGTTTTTACAATGTTTTTTTTGGCATTTTTTGGCTGTGGCGTTTTTGGATTTTTTCTTTAAAAACACTCCCTATAATGTAAAAACGTCCAAATGAGGCCACCCTCTAACAGGAAGTCAGATCACAACAGCTAAAAAAAAAAGGGGGATTTGTGCTGGAGGAGGCCGAGAACAAAAGAAGAGACTTTTCTGAGTTAGGAATAACATAATTGTATAGAATTTTTTTTTTTTTTTAAACGTTTCTAAAAATGTTAGTGTCACTTTAAGTGGAGCCCTATACAGGGGGTCCCCGACTTACGAACGTATGCTTACCTTTATTAGGGGACTCACCTGTTCCATCTTCCATCTCGATCGCCGCCGGTTCTCGTCCGATGAAGTTCCTCGTCTGCTTCTTTAGTGCTGGGGGCCATCTTGCCTGTGGGCATGTGAAACACCCACAGGAACTGTAGATGGCCCAGCATGCACCGCCGTTCCTCGCGCGTGCGCAGTAACGGCAAAGAGATTTACTACATGAAATGGGTGCAGAACCGCTTTAAGTGGAGCCCTATACAGGGGGTCCCCGACTTACGAACGTCCGACCTATGAACGACTCCTGCTGCGGGGACCCTCTGCCGTTCTGCGGGGAAATCGTCCGGTCTGCGCATGCGCAGCACGGCATTTGATGGAACATCGGAAATGTCCGTAATTTCCCGCGCATGCGCAGAACGGCATGCGACGGAACATCGGAAATGTCCGTAATTGTCGTTCTGCGCATGCGCGGCCGACTTCCAAATTTCCGATTTGCAAACAGGAGGAAAGTCCCTAACGGGTTGGTAAACCCGGGGACCCCCTGTATATCTACTTGAACTATGGCAGAGTCAGCCCCGGTTCACATATATACGATGCGGGAACCAGCGAGATTCCAGTGCAGTTTCTGCATCGCATTGCATCGCATCACCCTCGCAGTGCGAACTGTGAATTCAGACAAGAATCGGATCGCATGTTTGTAAACATCCATGTGATCCGATTCCAGTGCGGGGGGGGGGGGGGGGGTCCTGCACTATTTTCGTGCAAATTCAATGCAAGTTCATTATGGCTGAACTCGCATTGCACAGATATCGCATGTGATCGGCACAGCAATGGGGTGCGAATCACACGCGATGTCTGACATATGTGTGAACCCGGGCTCAGTGCAGGGAGTAGGTTTCAAATAAATGGTACGTTACAGATAAAATGACCACTCTGAAGCTTAGTGACACACTGACATTTACCAGCTGAAGACTTAAAAGATTTGGCCCCGGTGACATTGCTCTCGCAGGGATGAATAGGGGCAAAACACTTGGAGTGTAAACTTGTGTATGAGCAGCTAGTTTCACATGTCATGGTGATGATGCATGGCTTGGTAGGAGAAGTGATACACTGTGACGCTGAGAGCCTGGAGCTGTACTGGGTATATCAGCGACCCTCTGAGCTTCTACTAAAGATGCCAAGCTACAGCACAATGTACCTGGTGAATGCAATTCTTGGCTGATTTCCATCACACTGTCACAACACATAAGTGTAATCGGCTGTTACATAGCAGAACAACAGAATGTGACTGCCAATTGCAACAGACAAATGTGCTGCAAGTGTTTGTAGATCTTTGTTATCTACCTATAATCTGTGTCAGCTGAGTATTTTAAATGCTGTGTATTGGCAGCCATATATGGCTATGCTGCCTTTACTTCGCTAGAATGTATAAAGCGGGCACAACCATTTGGGCCCACTTTCTTGGGCCCCCTTTTAGGATAATTTTATTGGGTTAATGTAAAAGGTATAGTATTAGGGGCACTGTCCCTTAACCACTTAAGCCCCGGACCAATTTGCAGCCAAAGGACCAGGCCTTTTTTTGCGATTCGGCACTGCGTCGATTTAACTGACAATTGCGCGGTCGTGCGACGTGGCTCCCAAACGAAATCGGTGTCCTTTTTATCCCACAAATAGAGCTTTCTTCTGGTGGTATTTGATCGCCTATGCGGTTTTTATTTTTTGCGCTATAAACAAAAATAGAGCGACAATTTTGAAAAAAATGCTACATTTTTTACATTTTGCTATAATAAATATCCCCAAAAAATATATAAAAAAAATTTTTTGTCCTCAGTTTAGGCCGTTACGTATTCTTCTACATATTTTTGGTAAAAAAAAAAAATCGCAATTAGCGATTATTGATTGGTTTGCGCAAAAGTTATAGCGTTTACAAAATAGGGGATAGTTTTATAGCATTTTTATTAATATTTTTGTTTTACTAGTAATGGCGGCGATCAGCGATTTTTATTGTGACTGCGACATGGCGGACACATGGGACATTTTTGACATATTTTTGGGACCATTGTCATTTATACAGCAATCAATGCTATTTAAATGCATTGATTCCTGTATAAATGACAGTGGAAGTGAAAGAGTTAACCACTAGGGGGCGGGGAGGGGTTAGATCTGTGACGTGTGTGGTTTTTTTACAGTAGGGGGGAGTGGCTGACGTCTGACGTCAATGATCGGCTTTCCCGATGAAAGGGAACAGCCGATCAGTGACAGGCAGTGTTGGGAGAGGTTTGTTTACACAGACCTCTCCCCGTTCTTCAGCTCTGTGACCCGATCGCGGGACACCAGCGGCGATCGCGACCGCTGGTCCCGCGGTCACGGAGCTCAGGACCGGGTCGTGAGCGCGCCACGGCTAGGCAATTAAAGGGGACGGTATTAAAATAAAGGGATGGTGGCGCTGTTCAGGGTAAATATGGGGCGAGCAGGATAAAATGATATAAATATATAAAATATCGGATGGGTACGTATGAATGGTAAAAGTGAATGTGTATTATACTAAAAACTATATATATATATATATATATAGAAATAAAAAAAAAGATATTAAGGCAACTACATTCAAAATAAAATAAATGAAATAACTGTGCAATACCTCATGAGCAAAATTATGTGTAACAATTATAAATAACAGGCAAGAAAGCATAAATATAAAATAAAAATTGAAAGTGACTCTGTGCTACAATAATATAGAAAAATGCATAAATATTAGTGATATACAACAATCAATAATTTGTATCCTCCTGATAAATAGTGGTGCAAGTGCTCAAAATTCCAAACAGTAAAAAATATATAGATGGATGAAAAAGTAGATGGATCAAAAAATATATATAAAGATAAATGAATAAAAAAAAATATATATATAAAGATAAATGAATAAAAAAAATGTGATGCTTGACAATTGTCCCAAGTGTAACAAAAGAAAGGAAATAAGTGATCGGTGATCAAAGTGGTGAAGTCCTGGGCTGTCCTTTGAATCTCAGCAAACTTGTAACCGCATATGGCATATAGGCAAACAGATGATGGTGACTGTCCTAGTGCTCCCCTCCTTCCGTCGAGTGACCCCTAATGTGGAAACACTCACCAGAGTGCCTAACCCCTGCAGGGGTAGTAGGCATGTAATATCCTGGGTATGTAGTAAGGATCCTCCTCTGTGCGGACAGTTTCCACTGCAAAGCCTCCTCTGTGGGGATGTTCCTCCTCTATCACTCTCAAGGAATGGGGGTAAAAACACCAATTGGGTCCGTGTAGATAAAAGATGAAAAAACACTAATAGTGTGATATTGCTAAAATCAATTGGGTTTTTTATTTTAGCAAAAAAATCGAAGATACAGTGTACCCAATAGGGTTAAAAGAACATTACATGCAGTATATTAAAAATTATATATAAAAATAAAAAAGCAGAGTGCACAGCTGGAGAGCAGAGCGATGAGACACCGCAAAGCCCCGGATTAGCGTGCGTTCCACTGGCGGTGATTCCGAAACCGGAAGCCGCAGACAAGGGGGAAAGTGACGTGTTGTGTACCAGGGGTACGAAACGTACGTCAGGCGATACCCCTGGTACACAACACGTCACTTCCCCCCTTGTCTGCGGCTTCCGGTTTCGGAATCACCGCCAGTGGAACGCACGATAATCCGGGGCTTTGCGGTGTCTCATCGCTCTGCTCTCCAGCTGTGCACTAATCCTTTTAACCCTATTGGGTATCTTCGATTTTTTTGCTTTGCGGTGTCCCCCATCATCGCTTTGCTGCTCTCCAGCTGTACTACCACTCTGCTTTTTTATTTTTATATATAATTTTTAACATCAATAACATAACTGCATGTAATGTTCTTTTAACCCTATTGGGTACACTGTATCTTCGATTTTTTTGCTAAAATAAAAAACCCAATTGATTTTCAGCAATATCACACTATTAGTGTTTTTTCATCAGCTTTTATCTACACGGACCCAATTGGTGTTTTTACCCCCATTCCTTGAGAGTGATAGAGGAGGAACATCCCCACAGAGGAGGAGGCTTTGCAGTGGAAACCGTCCGCACAGAGGAGGATCCTTACTACATACCCAGGATATTACATGCCTACTACCCCTGCAGGGGTTAGGCACTCTGGTGAGTGTTTCCACATTAGGGGTCACTCGACGGAAGGAGGGGAGCACTAGGACAGTCACCATCATCTGTTTGCCTATATGCCATATGCGGTTACAAGTTTGCTGAGATTCAAAGGACAGCCCTTTTTTGCGCCCCCCCCTAATGGACTTCACCACTTTGATCACCGATCACTTATTTCCTTTCTTTTGTTACACTTGGGACAATTGTCAAGCATCACATTTTTTTATTCATTTATCTTTATATATATTTTTTGATCCATCTACTTTTTCATCCATCTATATATTTTTTACTGTTTGGAATTTTGTGCACTTGCACCACTATTTATCAGGAGGATACAAATTATTGATTGTTGTATATCACTAATATTTATGCATTTCTCTATATTATTGTAGCACAGAGTCACTTTGAATTTTTATTTATATTTATGCTTTCTTGCCTGTTATTTATAATTGTTACACATAATTTTGCTCATGAGGTATTGCACAGTTATTTCATTTATTTTATTTTGAATGTAGTTGCCTTAATATCTTTTTTATTTCTATATATATATATATATATATATATATATATATAGCCGTGCCATTCTGCCGCCGTGCCATTCTGCCGACATAAATGTGCAGGAGGCGGTCCTGAAGTGGTTAAGGATTTCTGAAGGGGATATGAGTATCCAATGGGAAATCTTGGAAGCTTCTGGATTCCCCTGGTAAGGCTATATAAAGGCTGCAGAGGGGTTGTGGCTTCCTCTGCAGCGACCAGGAAGAAGAGAAGAAGAGCTCCCTCCTGTCCCATCGCGGCATTTTGTGTGGTTGGGTCACTCCGGAATCTCGGGGGGGGGGGGGGGCGTGGTAATAAAGTTTAAGCTGCCCGAGTTCTGAAAACTGGGCAGAAACTATTTGATGATGTGATGTTTATGTCATGCAAGTTGGATTATTTATAATGGTTTGCATATTATTTTATATATACTGCGATTCTGTACTTGCCAAATATACTGCAGAAATCCCCCTCCACTGAGTCTGTCTGCATCCATTATAACTGTGGGCAGCTGAAGCTGCTGCCTGTTCACTTCCTGGATTCACATGTTTGTTGGCTGACAATTTCTTGCCGTTTGTATGCAAGACAAAATCCAGGCACCCACCTTCAGACAAAAGTCAGTGGTTTTGTCTGCAGAAAATCGGATCGTGTGTACGAGGCTTTAGAGTCCATATAGTGAACTTAAAGAAGTGTCAATCCAATTTCGATCAGTTCAGACACCGATCGAAATTGGATTAACACTTCTTTAAGTTCACTATATGGACTCTTAGTTGGAACTTTGGACTTATTTTTCTGTTTTCACCACGTCTATAGATGGACATTTGTGCACACTATATATTGATCATGGAGTAACAGCGCAACACTTTTTTTTTCTCTTATGATGTGTACATATGTGTGAGTGCTGCTGTTTTGTTCACTTGTTTTTTCACTTGGTTTATTCACTTGGAATCAATATTTACTTACACATAGCGCAATTTTTTTCTTTTTATAACTAGTTTCATGTAAAATATATTTAACCATTTCAAGTTAATATATAACTGGAATTAAATGGTGTTTTTAATATCCACGTCTCTTGTTTAGTTTACAGATAGTAAGGTTTAAGTGGATCTTCAAAGTCAGGTAACTTTCATTCACTTTAGCACGTTGAGGCACATGTACCAGAGATTCTTTGGATTGACTGAATTAATTTTTGAGCAAATGTTCAGCATGGGTTCAGTGAACGAGTGACTTTCTGATAGCGGCTGCTCACTTTACTAGCAGGCAATGCCCATAATCCCTGCGGAGATTCCATTAGCAGTTGGTTGACCTGAAATTCACATGAGCTGGCTTTGGATCAGTGGTGGACTGCTCAGCACAGCTTGAGATATTGCTCACTTTACAGCCAGTTGCTGAAGTATCAACCAGCCTTTGTTGTATGATTTACCTACATTGTGTATTCTTTTTTATGTATCTGTGTACTAGTTGCAAAATAATAGTTGCAAAATAATTTATTTAGCATATCACAAATTGGTCCCAGAATTTATTAAACTGCCTTTCATTGTAAAAGCTTATATCCTTTGTTTGCAATGTTTGGCTTAAAGTGGTTGTAAACTGAAAAAACAAACAAAAAAAAATCCCCCCCCAAAAACCCTGTAAGTGTAAGACAAAGGCATAATGAGCTAGTATGCATCGCATACTAGCTGATTACACCTTAGATCAAAGCTTTTGCAGTGGTCCCCGCACACCGCTGTGACCAGCGACATGTCTCCTGGATTCGAAGGCTCTGGCGCTGTGATTGGCCAGAGCCACGATGACGTCACAGCACCGGTCCCTGAAGAAATGTCAGGAGCAGGCCGTTTCTTCAGTGCGCATGCGCCAATGATGTCGGCACAAACATACATGGTAAATATCTCCTAAACTCTACAGGTTTAGGAAATATTTACAGTACCTACAGGTAAGCCTTATTATAGGCTTACCTGTAGGTACAAGTGGTGTAGCACTAGCTAGGTTTACAGACACTTTGAGTGTGCTCTACTGGAAGGCAATATACCCTAATATAAGCTAAATTATGGGTAGATAAAAAAGACACAAATCTATGCAGTTCTATAATTATTAATACATCATTAACTAAATTCTATTTTAAATGTAGGCAGTGTTAGTATGCAAATGTGACCTGGTATCAGCATCTTGCAGTCCCTATACAGCACAACTGGAGCATGAGATGAAGAAGCAGCACAAGAAGTCATTCAGTTCATGTGCTGACAAAACACATGCTGATAGGAAGAAAAAACTGAATGACAGAGAAATTGTCTCTTCAATGTGCTGCTTCTCCTTTCCCTGTCCAGTCACAGACTAGAGCAGTTTCAGGAGGTCCTGGGCTCAGAGGAGATGAATTTAATGATGCTAGTCATGAGACTAAGGACATCTAGTGCTGAACAATTATACTGTGGGTAAAATTTCTAAATTGAATATAAATATTGCAGCAAAAGTTTTTTTTTTTTATTGGACTGTTCATTTTTATCTTGTTATTTTTGGCTGTAGTTCTGCTTTAAATATGTAGAAAGCAATAATAGGGTCAGATTCAATGCTTTAAAAATCTGACTCTCCATGTAACAGTTGCACCTGTCAGAACATTGCATGCAATTACACATCAGACATCTAAGGAGGAAGAGAAAAAAAATAAAAACAATAACTTTTTTTGGCTAATGCCCCGTACACACGATCAGAAATTGGGCCAGCAAAAGACCGATGAGAGATTTTGGTCAGAAAATGCGACCCTGTGTATGCTCCATCGGACTTTTGCTGGCCGAATTCCCGCCAGCAACAGATTGAGAGCAGGTTTTCTATTTTTCGGTCGGAAAAAGTTCCGATCAGAAATTCAGAACATCTGTACAAATGCCGACGGGCAAAATTTCTACGCATGCTCGGCATTGAACTTAATTTTCTCGGCTCGTCGTAGTGTTGTACGTCACTGCCTTCTTGACGGTCGAAATTTCAGAGAACTTTTGTGTGACCGTGTGTGTGCAAGGCAAGCTTGAGTGGAATTCCGTTGGAAAAACCATACAAGTTTTTTCTGATGGAATTTCTGATCGTGTGTATGGGGCATAAGTCTGTCCAAAGACTATAGAAGTTGAATTGTCATATACGATTTTCCCACCAAACAATAATTTTACAAATACAAAATGGGATAATGTATCAGGAACATTTCTTGTCGCCTAGAGCAAATAATTAACTTTCAACTGTCCTTGTGTGAAGACCTGACCCTTGTCGTCAGTGAGATTGCCGGTCCCAGTAGAACACATGTGCCCATACATGTCAAATGTAAGGTATTTCTTTTTTGTTTGGCTTCTCATCTCTATTCACATTTTTTAATGAAGGGGGATTTTTTAGTTTATATAAACCAGTGGTTCTCAACTCCTTTCCTCAGGACCCACTAACAGGCCATGTTTGCGAGATAATTTAAATACATCACAGGTGATATCGTTTGCTGCTCAGTGATTGCAATATTCTAGTCTGCATTTCCCCAAGGTAATATGTAAAATCTGACCTTTTAGTTGGTCCTGAAGACAGTAGTTGAGAACCACTGATATAGACACTTTTTCAAGGTCCAGTTTGGACAAACCTGTAAGATAGGAACTAGTACCATCTAACAGTGGATGCATTGGCTTGCAAGTGGTATGTTCTCCTCCCATAATGACACTTTATAAGATGGACTTAGCTATGTATGTAATGACAGAGTGCTGGTAAACAGGAAGCCATTGGCCCCTTGGGGACATGTCCCTCCCTGCATTTGCCATTGAACACCAGAATTGGCAGGTCCGCCACTGGCACCCTGTGCTTTTCACAGATGAGAGCAGGTTCACCTTGAGCACACGTGACAGACATGAAAGGGTCTGGAGAAGCCGTGGAAAACGTTATGCTGCCTGTAACATCATTCAGCATGACCGGTTTGGTGGTGGGTCAGTGATGGCCTGGGAAGGCATATTTATGGAATAACGCACAGACCTCTACAAGTTAGACAATCGCACACTGACTGCTATTAGGTATCGAGATGAATTCCTTGGACCCATTGTCAGACCCTATGCTGGTGCAGTGGGTCCTGGGTTCCTCTTGGTGCAGGATAATATCCGTCCTCGTGTAGCGAGAGTATGCAGCCAGTTCCTGGAGAATGAAGGAATTGATACCATTGAATGGGCCCCATGCTCGCCTGACCTAAATCCAATAGAAAACCTCTGGGACATTATGTTTCGGTCCATCCGACGCCTCTAGGTTGCACCTCAGTCGGTTCAGGAGCTCAGTGATGCCCTGATCCACATCTGGGAGGAAATACCCCAGGACACCATCCATCCGTCATCTCATTAGGAGCATGCCCCGACATTGTCAGGCATGCATACAAGCACGTGGGGGCCATGCAAACTACCATTTTGAGATGCTGCAATGAAATTTCAGCAAAATGGACTAGCTATTCAGCATGATATTTTTCCCCCATTGAGACTTGATGTGTTTTCAAAGTGTTCCTTTAATATTTTTGAGCGGTGTATTTTAAATCTATAAAGGATTAATTTCTAATGCTGTGGATTTTATTTAATAGCAACTTGGTGCCTCTTGAGGAAGCTACAACATGAAACGTGTAGAGTGGTGATCTCACCCTCAGTCAGCGTAATTTAGACATTACCATATGATGCAGATTGTAGGCTGTATTTCTAGCTGTTAGAATTTTGAGCTTGTTATATGCTTATGGGTTAGGGCAGGGGTTGGCAACCATGGCCCTCAAGCTGCTATTAAATAAAATCCACAGCATTAGAAATTAATCCTTTAAAGATTTTAAATACACCGCTCAAAAATATTAAAGGAACACTTTGAAAACACATCAAGTCTCAATGGGGGAAAAATATCATGCTGAATAGCTATACTGATATGGACAAACAAAAACCATGAAACAAAAGGATGCCACATTGTTTGATGGAAATGAAAATTATCAACCTACAAAATCCCATCATGATTCTGCCTCTAGGAGTCATGCCTGGGATTGTTAGGTCTTGCAATGTCTCATGGGACTTGTAGTTTCAAAACAGCTGGAGGGCCGAGGTTGCCTACCCCTGGGTTAAGGGAAATGCAAGGTGTAATGTGCTTTTATCTCAAATGGGAAAACACCTATGGATTTTAAGCCTTTTAATTTATTTATGCGGCATACATGTGAATAAATGGTTTGGTTTTTAACAATATACTGTATGTTCCCTTATACCTGAGAGCCCACACAGCAAGAAAAAAAAAAAAACACTTCTTTATTCTTCCTTTGTATATAACTGTGAGGGGTGTTGTGTATCCATCACCAAAGCTCAGTTTAAAGAGTAACTCCACTTTTGTTGGGAAAAACATTTTGGATGATCTAGGTACATTGCAGGGATTTTCACAAACTTTGCTGTTTGGGGTGCTCAAGTCGCAGGATTCGATTGTTACTGACTACTTGTTTTTTGACCCTACTTTTACTTGCTGCACACAGCTACATCGTTTGAAATAAAAATAAAAATGAGTGTAAGAACAGTATGCAACTACACCACCCCATATTTTAATACTCACATTTACTGCAACTGACCTAACCTCATAATAAAATTAAAAGTTAGTGTAGCGCACTACCCCCTTGGGAGCTGCTGAATTGTTCATTTACCTTACGCCAGTATGTCCCGATCACAATCCTCCCATGCGATTCCATAAAAGTAGCACTTAACACGATAAACTTTTTAGATTGCTTTATTTTGGGACAATTTATAAAGTGATAGAATGGAGCATATGAGATGCCCTGCTAGTCCCATATTTGAAATGCAAATGGAAAGATTAAGTTGTAGCCGTAGCTTTGTAGGTTAGTCTTTCCTGTCAGCGATCCTTATCTGATGTCGATAGCACAGTCTCACTATGGGCAGCTAAGCATCACTCTGAATAATGCTGAAGAAGTTGAAACTCAAAGTCCCAGGCCTCACCACCTGTTTCTGTGACTTGCAGTGTCCAACCACCTCCACTAACCCCGAGAAGTGTTTAAGACCGTGGTCCTTAGATACACAGCACAGAATTTCCAAGTAGCACCACTGGGTTTGCACTCCCTTTACACTCTCCCAACAATAGTCCATGTTCTACTCACAGAAGGTTATTCCCAGTTTTCTTCCTCCTCTTAGTACCTACTTCCTCCTGCGATACATGATGGCTCCTGTGATACATGATGGCTCCTGCTCCAGGGGACCCGACCTTGGCCTCCCTGGAGTCTCCTCCGGCTATCCGGCTCCAGGATCTCTGAACTGCTGAGCCTTCAAGGCACCCCCCGGAGACTTTGGGGTCTCTGAACCCCCGAGCCTCCGGCTCCTCTCCTCCTTTCTCTCTGTCTCTCCTCCACTCCTCCTCCTCTTCTTCTCCTCTCCGGACATGTGACTCCCCCTTTTTATGAGAGACCACCTCCACTGACCACAAAATTAACCATTGGTCAGTTCTCTCACATGGGGTTTCCTGCCACTCAGGTCTCAGCCCATCCTCTCTTGCCAACAGAGTCCACTTGTCAAACAGAGGAGGCATCCCTGAGCCCAAGTGAAGGCGGGCACACCCCCTTCTACTCTAACACTCCCAAACCCAAATCCACAACCAGGCCCATCAAAAAGACATGGCCCTGGCCAAATTTACCTATTCCTATATCCTACACTATCAAAAATACCACTAAGCACCTATCAGAATGGTAGGGGGGCTACATTAGGAATACACTGGTTAGGTCTTTTATCCCTAATTAAAACTTTGATTACTTTACTTTATTACTCTGCAGTATCCTAATTCTTGTAGTAAAACGTCAACTGTGCTATTTGTCTTTAATACATTTGGGCTTAGCCTTGCTATTGTCCTGCTGCTGGCCAATTTTACACTGGTATGTCATTTGCAGTCTCCTAATTCTTGTAATAAAATGTTTTCCTGTTCTCTTTGTTATAGTATATTTTAGCCATTTTCTTTCTCATTAAAAATGTCCTGATGCCCTCCCTTTCCTGACCACCCAGGGTGCATACCTAAATAAAGGACTGGTTGGTGTTTTAAAGGAGAAATACAGCCAAAGCTTGTTTGGATGTACTTTGCTTGTGGATCACAGTAGTGAAGTTCATTCTGCACTCCTGGGACCCGTTTTCACCCAAAAGCAGCCTAAAGCAGCCTAAAGCCTGCTTTCAGCTGACATCACAGAGCAGGGCCAGCCTGTGGAAAGATTGTTACCATATGTTTGGGATCCACCCAGGAGCCTGGATTGGCACCTGGCTCAGCCTCTCAAGCTGCTGACAGCCTGAACCGGCTGCCCTCACCCCCTCTACAGCTCAGCGCTTCAGTGAGCGCAGTGGGGGCAGAGCAGAGAGTGGGTGACTCACAGTCACCGTTCTCTGCTCAGAGAGGTGGGGAGAACTGAGCGATCAGCAGTGTTTGATCACTCAATTCTGAGTCCTAAAGATGGCGGAGGGCAGATGCAGCATCGCATTGTATAATTTAAAAAAAAAAGCCATACTTTTCTTTTAAGGGGAACTCCATGACATATTTCCCTTTTTTTCAAAAAATGTTATTACCATATTTAAATTTAAAGTGTTACTAAAACCCAGGACCCTGTATTCACTATATCTGGTCTCCCACTGTACACAGAACATGGGAATGCAATTATTTGATTAATATAAACTGCAAAATATTTTTCCTCATCAGCAGTATATAGCAGTCTTGTGACTTCTATCAGTTTCAGGCTGAGCACTGGTTAAAGCTTGCAGGAGGAGTATTCATTCTCCTCTGACTGCCCTGTGAGGCTGCAGGACCCCTGATCCTCTGTCTGGATGGTGCGGATTGGCCCTGTGCAGAATACATGCACCTTCCCCCCCAAAAAAAATGTTTTTTTTTTATTTATTTCATGGACATTAATGTAATTTTTTTTTGGGTGGAACGCCACTTTAATTTACAATTAACAACTACTACTACTACTCCTACTGTTATATTAAACTTGAAGTCTATTGTTTGCTTCAAGCACAGATTTTAATATAGCTTGTTCTGAAGAATATCTACACCCTCAAGTGTACATATGTAGGTATAAAGTGATAATAGTATACAAAATACAAATACTCATAAACAGTGACATGTTAAATGTCACAAACAATAGTGCATAACGATCTAAAGTCCAAACAATTCTTCCATGTGTCAGTAAAACAGTCCTTACAATTATATTTCCTTGCAAACAAAATTCCAGTGACTTCACACAATTGCTTAGTGCTCACAGAACTCTCACCTCTATGTAGTGTTGAATCAGCCTTATAGGTATCATACATTCCACTTCCAGACTCCCGATTACCAGGTCGCTCAAAGTTCCACATGCCATGTAAGACTAAAATAAATGCCTCCCATAATGTAATGTTTAAACAACTAAAGATTTATTAAAAAGCCAAATGGATTCTTACATAGAAAACATTTTAAAAGCGCATGTACAGTGCAACAACAGCGTTCCAGGTGCCTCTTACGTCACTTCTGGCCCGATCTGTATTTCCAGCCAAGCCCTACGCGCTACGTCACATCACGTGACTTCATTAGGGGTGTACTCACTTTTGTTGCCAGTGGTTTAGACATTAATGGCTGTGTGTTGAGTTATCTTTTAGGGGACAGCAAATTTATACTGTCATACAAGCTGTACACTCACTACTTTACATTGTAGAAAAGTGTAATTTCTTCAGTGTTGTCACATGAAAAGATATAATAAAATATTTACAAAAATGTGAGGGGTGTACTCACTTTTGTGAGATATTGTATATGTAAAGTGCTGCATAAATTGTATATGCTGACAGGTCCTTGCAATGTGCAGGGCCGACATGGGACAGCATAAGGGGAATGCAGTTTGTGTGATTACAGGTGGCTATTGGCTGGAGCCAGGGCAGCAACAGCAACTGATTGGTGGAGTTTCGGCGGGAGCAGAGACCCGCAGGACAGAGATGATAAAAGAGGCCGCCCGGCCGTTAGGAGGACACAGTACCTCAGGACCGCGACTCCCACCCCCCCCCCCCTTCCCCTTTTATTTATTATAATCGTCAGGGTGTTGTTTGTTGGGGATTAGTCGTCCAGCATCGGCTGGATGGACAAACTATAAATAAATTGTGATGATTGTGTTATAGCCAAGATGGCTTCATTTATTTTAATTTATAAATATTTATGAGGATTACCCCCTTTAAACAACACCAGGGCCAAAATATTATTTACCAAGAAATTCAATAAAAATGATTAAAAGAAGAAAGAAGTTGTAAGTGTGTTATTTGTTCATGTTAATGACTCCTTAGTGCGGGCCCATGTGTGTATGTATATATATATATATATATATATATATATATATATATATATATATATATATATATATATATATATATACTATATTATATATATATAATATATATATATATATATATATATATTATATATATACATTAATAAATAAAATACATTTCATGCAACTGGATTTCCTTTTGCACATAATCAAACTCAACAACAATTTTGTAAGAGTTGTACTTCCAGAAACAGACTAGTTATAGGCCAATTATGGCTCAAACAGACTTGTAACTGATAATTGGCCTGCGCTGGGATGTCTGGCACAAACTAAGCAAGGATCAATCTTATTCCAAGAAATTAACCTTATGCACAATTATAATACCCTAATTTTCATGCAATTAGGATCCTTCAGACTAGCACAATGATTTCGGACACTGCAAAGTAGTGTGTTGGATTTTCACCATCATGAAATTGTGGTACCAATACCTTTTGTGTTATTTTGGCTCATGCTAAACATGCCCAAAAAATTTATTTGACGTCAGTTATTGACCTAAGATTTATAAGCTGTTAAAGTGACTTTCTTTTTCTTTTTTTCTGACAGTTTTAATGAAAAATCTGCCCAGGTAATTATAAAAAAAAAGCAAATAAAATAAATATGTGTCCTTTAAAAAGGATATTATTTTTTTTTAGGTAGGCAAATTAATCAAAGAGGGATAGTGAAGTTAAATTGGAACTAAACCTACGGATATAAAGTCTGCTGAATACTTACTTCTGTTCCAATGATGTGACCATTGGATCCATCAATAGCTGTCCCAAGGGTTTTTAGTCTCTTGAATGGCCGTGGGGACCCCCTCCCCCCCATGCATTATCACAGGAGTAGTTCATCCTGGCACACTAGCACCATGCCATCAATGTATGCTCAGTCTACATTCAATGGGAAATAGAAGATTGAGAACAGGCAGGTAAGTTTGTTTTATTACAGAACAGCATGGCATGTCTCTTCTGAAATAAAAAGCTGACTGTTTGCAATCTTTTTTTACTGAAGATTTAGTTACACTTTAACTGATTCCAAAAACAGTTACATTAATGCATGTCTCTTGTGATACCTGTCACTGTTTCCAATGTGCTTATGTCATCTCAAACTGAATGTCAAGCCCTCAAATGGCTGGTTTCATAGCTGATCACACATGTAGCGTCATTGTAACGGCTGTCATTTACCAGGTTGGAGGCCGAAGTGATGAGATGGCTTCCCTTGAAGCTGAGGTCCAGGCACCCCTGAAGTTGATGACAGGGAATGCCAGGCCCAAAGGAGGTGGGTGCCATTTTAAGCTGGTCTTCTGGTATGAAGAATGACAAGTCCACTTTATTATAACCCAGACTCTCGCTAAAAGCCCTGAAGAAGGATGCCTCCAATTCCATGAAATACAGTATGTTAGATGTTTACCTTTAACGATTTTTAACAAATTATCAATAGAATTTTTTATGCATATAACTCTTCACACAAAACACTGTAGGAATACATTTTTCCAAGAGAATAAACAATTTGGATGAAAGATAAATGGTGCTTTATTCTGTACAGAATGTACTGTAAGTACACTGAAGGGATCGCATGCATCCTCTGTTTCTTTTTTAGTTACATCCTAAAGCAGTGGTCTCCAAACTGTGGCCCATGGTCCATATATGACCCTCTCCTTTTCTTTATGTGGCCCTTTGGGCACTATTTCCCCCACTGACACCAACAGTAGGTCATAATTCCTCCCTCTGACACCAACAATGGAGTATTCCTCCCATTGACACCAGTGATAGGGCATGAATTATTCCTTTAACACCAATAATGGGGCACTATTCCTTCCATTAACACCAATGACAGGGCACTATTATTTCCATCAACACCAATGATGGGGCACTATTCCTTCCACTGACACCAATGATTGGGCACTATTCCTTCCACTGACACCAATGATTGGGTACTATTCCTTCCACTGATTCCAATGATGAGGCACTATTCCTTCCACTGATTCCAATGATGAGGCACTATTCTTTCCACTGATTCCAATGATGGGGCACTATTCCTTCCACTCACACCTATGATAGGGCACTATTCCTTCCACCAACACCAATGAGCTCTGATCTCCACATTGAGTCTGTCTGGGATTACATGAAGAGACAGAAAGATTTGAGACAACCTACATCCACTGAAGATCTGTGGTTAGTTCTCCAAGATGTTTGCAACAACCCACCTGCCGAGTTCCATTTAAAAACTGTGTGCAAGTGTACCCAGAAGAACTGATGCTGTTCTGAAAGAAAAGGGTGGTCACATCAAGTATTGATTTGATTTAGATTTCTCTTCTGTTCATTTACTTTTTTTAAACTAACTTTGTTAATTGATAAAAGTAAACTATTAATGCTTCTATTTCTTTCTTAATTTACAGCACTTTTTCACACCTGCCTAAAACTTTACACAGTAATTAATATATATGTGTAGCAGACTCTCTTACCTCTTCCAGTCTAATGAGAACCTTCAAGGCCAAAGATGGATGACATCCTTCAATATGTGGTGTGTTGTAAGGCATAGTGGGTGCAAAGGTGATAAAAGTCATTGGGCTTCTTGGATGTAAAATAGGTTTTATTTCTTTGACAATCCTTTTTATATTTTGCAAGAGAAAGAGTGTTAGGGCCAGGACACCCTTAGGTAGTTGCAATTTCAATTGGCAGTCTCAGAGACTTCAATAGGAGGACAGCCGTACAGGGAAAGGCCCCAGCAAGGTGCCACTTCTGCACGTGCAGAATTGCTGTCTCCTATGGTAACAGTACTTAAACAGTTCCTAACTCAAAGTATTAGTTCTCTCAGCTGTACTACAACTTCTCAGTGTAGTTCTTCAGCCCCTTGAGCTCCTGGTCTCTCACTGGCCCCTGTGATTCACTACTCTGAATCCCATGAGCTCATCAAGGCTTTTGCGGTGGTATCTCCCTCAAGCGTCACCCATGCTTCCCTGCTGGGTCCCTAGCTTGGCACTTCGGATACCTTCAAGCTTCACCCCTGCTGACCAGCTTAGTCCCTAGCTTGGCACACAAGGCTGCTCTGCAAGCATCACCTCCGCTGGTTGGGTCCCTGACTTGATCACTGCCTGAAGTTTCCTCATTCTCCACCGTGCCCGTCCAGTGAGAGTACTGCTCCAGTACTTCTTTCTCACTGTGATCCCTGGTAAAGGCGATTGGTCCCTTCATGGTGACAACTTCCCTTCTACCTCCGACCACTGACAGGTTCTCCAGCCGGCAGAACCGTCACTTCTGGTTGGACTGCAAGCCGCAATCCCAACCCTGCGCTGCCCTCTTACTTCAGGATAGGTCCTTACACAGCCTGGCAGCCTGATGCCCCCAGGATAGGCCCAATCTCCGGCCTAGCAGCCCATACGACACACGTCCACCCAGATGGCGGTCAGGGTGGCACACAAGAACATGGATCACCTGACCTCCCCCTGAATATATAGACTCCCAGCAAGCCAAGAGATTCAACAAAATTCCTGCCCATTGGCTGAGATACCCCATATACCCATAACCTGACCTTGAGTTGTCCTTCTCAATCTACTACCTCCAAGTGCCTGGCCACCTAGTGGTAGAAGGGGAAAGTACAACCAGGCCAAACAGGGAGAAATCAAAGGATCCCTAGCAATTAACTACAGTAGCTACTCCTGACAAAGGACTTAGCGAGGAGCTCCCTGACCATATATAGATAAAAAAGGTAATCCTGCGCTCACACAAACTACGGACATAAAAAATATTTGCGATGCAGCGCACACTGGGGGAAAAACTGGGAACCCAGGGAAACCGGAAATAGTTGAATAGAGGAGTAGTGTCGCGCAAAACAAATTAAAACTAAGCTAAAACTCAGATAAAAGAACAGAGAAATAGAATCCCATAAAATACAATAAGAGTGTGGCTCACAAAAGATGCTTAGAACCCTAAAGTGCATAAAAGCTGGTGAATGATAATGTGCAGCAGTAATTCCGTTATCGTAGACAGGCAGGGAATATCATAATCATGAAGATATTAAAATAAAGTGACATAAATGTGATAAATGTAAAATACAGTGTCTGGGTGAGATGCAATTCTCACAGAGAGGATGCAGGTAACCATCAAGTAATACATAAATGGTGAAACGAGAAACTGGGATTTTGAACTTCCGGTTTGCGTCAAATGGAAGTGAAAATAAAGTTGAAGTGTGAATGCGATTAACAGAATCGCATAAGGGCAAAAAAAAAAAAAAAAACTGCAACTGAAAATTCACAAAAGAGAGACAATGTCAGTAGTAAAACATAATGTGTTGTGACTGAAGTGTAAAATACATTCTGAAATGTATATAAAACTTGAGATTAAAATACGCAGATCATATATAAATAAAACAATTGAGTGTCACATAAAATTGAGACAGCCCGTCTTGGACGATAAAGTTGAAATCCTCAAAGTGCAGTATGGGCCGGCAGGTGATTCCGTCCTGGTGGGATATGAACTGTGCGATTCTTTTTAGCTGTGGGTGTCTTGAGTGGTTTCTATCGATTCCATGCGATCCTAGTGGGGGAGGTGTGGATGGTCCCTTACCTTACAGCTGTAAGGTTACAGCATGTGAAAATCTTCATGGCTCTTTGTGGTTCTCGGTAACCTTCCTCCTTTGGGTGTCTGATGGGTGTCCCAGGTCTATCCTGGTGCTTTAGCGGTATATCGGTTGTGGGGAGGGGGGGGGGCTGCATCAGTATATGTAGAGGAAAGGAAGGAGCCTCATAGTGTAGTAAGTTTATGTTAAAAAATATTTTATTCCAAGTACAACAATAGTTTTCTAGGTAAAAGGGGTACTCACATTTGGGGACATTCCGGGACCCCAGCTAGCACAACGACAGTAAGTGACGCTCATTGCTGCTATCGAGGTTACGCTGCTCACAGTTTGTACCCCCAACCAGCATTTTATTTGCTTTTCTCCCAAATGTGTACCCCTTTTACCTAGAATATTGGACTTACTTGTAGAATAAAATTTTTTTCATTCGCTCCTGACTAACTTAGCCACGAAACTATGAGGCTACCGGATGTCTCCCCTCCTCTACATAACTGATTTCGACCCCCCCCCTCATTCATACTTCGGATATACCGCTAAAGCACCACCAGAACCCCCCCCCCCCATCAGACACCCAAAGGAGGAAGGTTACCGAACCAATTCCATCATGCCATTTTTCACATCTGTAACCTTACAGCTGTAAGGTAAGGGACTTATCCACACCTCCCCCACTAGGATCGCATGGAATCGTCATGCCGTAATTATCCACTCAAATACCCACATTATCATAATCGCAATTCATATCCCACCAACGTGTATCACCTGCACTGCACTGATGGAATGAACTTTTACACTATTTTATGGATACCGTTATTTTTATTATATTGATCTGCGATTATCTGTTTTTTTATCACATTTAATGTATTTTCACTTCAGTCACTGAATTTATTACCTTTTTACTGTAGTCTCTCTTTTGTGACACAATTTTCTCAACCCCCTTTTTTTTCATTGAACCTCCCTTTATGCGATGGAAATGTTAATCCTTACCACTCAACTTTTTTTTAATTTTAAGGGATTCACCCAGTGTCTCGGCTTTCACCATTTAACAATTCCCTTTCTCTGTGAGAATTGCATCACAGACACGTATTTTACACTTTATCACATTTATGTCACATTATTTTAATATCTTCATGTTATGATATTCCTGCCTGTTCTACGTTTTTAATTTTACCCTATCAGCGTTAGTTATCATTCCCCTATTATTATTTTATCTAAGCAATGTCCCTATTTTGCTTGTTTGCTGCCGGCTGTTGTTATCAATTATTGATTTTTATCCGGATTCTATTTCTCTGTTTATCTGAGTTTTAGCTTAGTTTAATTTGTTTTGCGCGTGTTGACACTACTTGGCTCTATTCAGCTCCCCACTGACCATACCCCAGGCAGCCACATCCTCCCCTTGTGTGCCCAAGAAACTACGTCTTGGAGTTTGCATAAAAATAATTTCGGGCTTCCAAACCTGAGAGCAGATGTCCTGGCAAAAACTGGGATCGGGCTAGGCGAAACCGGAAATGGTTAACGGTCTTTAACAGGCGTATAACAAATGTATGTGGCGTACCACATGATCTATAGGCATTAGTATCCCCACATGAAATAGTGTGTCAAACCGACTTTACTCATGGTGAATTGAGAGGATTGCCCCCCTATAAGGATACATAGATGTGTGGCTCAGTCAATAAGACAAAATTTCTAACCTCCACACCATTTTTGCATTTGTTTAATGGTGGTTGATCCAGGCCTCAAATAATTCCTTATTCTTCACTCTCTTTCAAACATAGGATCCCCATCTGATACAATCATTGAATAAAGTAAATCTTCAGGTTCTACAGTTCATAGAATCGTTTTCCTTGGTTTATTGAGTTGCTGCCCACAGAGGTTCATGCATCCCTTTGGGGACATGTTACGATGCCTTAGGGGGTCCGCCCCCATGTATTGCTTGGATAGTATAGAGCCAATCTGGATGCAGGTTACCATCAAGTTTGGGATGAGCATTTTATTTTTACTGTGTGAATCCTCACAATAGGAGATTTTGTAGCCCTACTTTCAGTCTTTTAGCTTTGAGTCAGAAAGCCAGGAAGCGTAGAGAGCTGAGAATTTAAAGCCTCGTTCACACTTAATTCTTTTGTTGAATACCCAAACGTACGGTTTTTTTTTGTGGCATGCTAGTCTCATGTCGAAAGTGAAATGGTTTTTACTCACATTTTTGTGGTGATACGGAAAATTCATTTTTATCAGAACATTACAATGTCATGCCGTAGTGACATATCATGTGTCTTTCAAATACGTGGATTATCAGCATTGTGTAAATGTCGTGTATCATGAGCATATATGTATTTTACTATGTCTTGCGCTTGCGATTTTTTTTGTTTTCATCGAAATTTCCTCACTAATGAAAGGAAAATCAGACGTTGAGTTCACCTTGAAAATTTTTATTGTCAGCACAGCCCGCTCTTGTCTGACGAAAAGGTCCCAAATCGGCTTTCGAAAGCACTGTACTAACGATCCGTAAATCGTCAGACAGCTCGTCGTACAAATTTTTCCATCCGATTTTCGGATCGTGTGTACGGGCCTTTAATCTCCCCAGTGGTCACACAGGTAGCAATAAAAACACATTTACAACAATTCTAATAGAATGAGGGAGACATTCCCTTACTTCCTGTCTAATTGGCAGAATAGGAAATGATGGAAATTTTCTCACTTCCTATTTGATCATTTTTAGATCAAGAAATAAAGGGAAATCCTCCCCAACAGGGACACATGCAGTAAACACATTTTCCAGAATAACGAGGAAAATTTAGGACCTTTGTAATACCTTTACTTCTGTCTTTGTCTGTGTCTGTATCGGGTGAGTTCTACTCATTTCCAGGGCCGTCTTTGAGGCAGGGCAAAAGGGGCAGCTGCCCTGGGACCTGTCATTGTTGTGGGGCCCAAACATCTGCCTCATGCTTGCCAACTATCACAGTTTAAATTCCCTTGTTCCTTGAAGTTTTAGTCCTGTGCTGTGTCCCGATATCTCAGTGTAAAGTGCTGTTACTAATGCTGCCCAGCTCTGCCCTATTGTTGTGTACAGGTGACTCACCTACAGACCCTGTGTTTACATGTAAATAACCAGGATTCATATGTAAATAGCAGTGGCATTACTAAGTAAATAGCTGCGGTCGACAGCATTGAAATGTAAATAAAAGCGGCATTCATATGTATATCATGCTCCCCTGCAGTGAGGAGATTATGTGCTGTAACCTCTAGCAACCAATCAGTGAGCAGTATTACTGTACAGTAATCTCTAGCAACCAAATAACAAGCAGAAATCATTTGCTGTAACCTCTAGCAACTAATCAGTGAGCCATAATGTGTGCTGTAACCTCTAGCAACCAGTCAGTAAGCAGAAATCATATGCTGTAACCGCTAGCAACCAATCGCAATTGCTGCCTGATCTGATACAGTAAACTGATTTTAAGTCTAGGTGCTAATTATTGTATGTCTCCAAGCAGGTGAAGAGTGGAATTGCATGGGGGGTGGGGCCCAAGAATTTTTTTGCCCTGGGTCCAATCAATATTAAAGACCGCCCTGCTAAGTTCCTGTCCAGAGTATGGATATCAGGAAGGATTTGACAGAATTTCGGACTCGTCTCCATTTTGCCTCCCTCCCCCCAAAAAATGTTGCTTTGGATGGAATTGGGCGTTTAGGTAGGGAGACTTGCTAAACCATTTTAAATGTCCTCATCACACTGGGGTCAAACAAGGTAACAGGACATATAATTAGTCGTCTCTTTGTTGCCAGATTCTAATCCTTTTATTGATGGGTGACATGTAGCCTGCATTTTACCAACAGAGAATATACATTAAACTATGCTCTGTAAGGTGTTTGCCAACCCTTCTATACAGGATACAACTGTCAGACCACTTGTCATACCACACCAAATCTCAGGTTCAGTTCATTAATGATTTTGGAACTTTAAAAAGATAGAAGACACCGAGTTAAAATGAATACAGAAGGTTTACTGCTTAGCACATTCCAACAACTCAAGACATTAATCAACGGAACGTGGAACCCCAGTGGATCAGACAACTCTTCAGATGCTTTCTCACATGACAAACTTAGAGGCAGCTTCATTCTAATTACTATGTCTAACCACATGACTGAGCTCTCCTGTACACACGTCTTACTGTTCAGTGACAACCTGTCTCCTTATGGGGACCTGTCCATTACTGGAATAATAGGGACATTATATAAGTTTCTATGTACTAACACCTTATACTAGAGTCTTGGGATCTACATTAACCATCTCAATACAATGAATTTTCGCCCCCTTCCTGACCAAGCCATTTTTCAGCTTTCAGCGCTGTTGCACTTTGAATGACAATTGCGCGGTCGTGCGACGTGGCTCCCAAACAAAATTGGCGTCCTTTTTTTCCCACAATAGAGCTTTCTTTTGGTGGTATTTGATCACCTCTGCGTTTTTTATTTTTTGCGCTATAAACAAAAGAAGAGCAACAAGTTTGAAAAAAAAAAACAATATTTTTTACTTTTTGCTATAATAAATATCCATATTTCTTTTTTTTTTTAAAACAAATTTTTTCCTCAGTTTAGGCCGATACGTATTTTTCTACATATTTTTGGTAAAAAAAATTGCAATAAGCGTATATTGATTGGTTTGCACAAAAGTGATAGTGCCTACAAAATAGGGGATAGATTTATTGCATTTTTATTATTATTTTTTTTTTTTACTAGTAATGGCGGCGATCTGCGATTTTTATCGTGACTGCGATATTGCGGCGGACATATCGGACACTTTTGACACATTTTTGGGACCATTCACATTTATACAGCGATCCGTGCAATGAAACAGCATTGATTACTGTATAAATGTGACTGCAGGGAAGGGGTTAACCACTAGGGGGCGCTGAAGGGGTTAATATGTTCCCTGGGAGTGTTTCTAACTGTAGGGGGAGGGGATTGACAAGGGGAGGAGACCGATCTGTGTTTCTCTGTATTGAAAACACACCATTGGTCTCCTCTCCTCTGACAGGACCGTGGATCTGTGTGTTTACATACAAAGATCCACGGTCCTGCTGTGTTACCGGGCAATCGCAGGTGCTCAGCGGACATCGCGGCACCGAGTCCCTAGTAACACGGCGGGCGCGCGTCCCGCTGGTGGCGCACGCGCCCCCTGGTGGGCCGAAAAGGCGAGGGCGTCAGGTGACGCCCTCCCGCCACGAGAGCTGCGCCACCTGGCCGTCAATAGACAGCCGGCGGTCAGCAAGCAGTTAAAGTCTAACTCAAATTTTGGATAACGTAAGCGAGGGTTAGAACTACTGTCAGGTGTTTTTTGCCATATGTGTCCCACTGGGGAGATTTTCCATCACCTCCTGTCCTATAGCCTCAACGGGAAAAACTAGCGAAGATTTCCCTCTATTCCTGTTCTGTGACTACTCAAAATATGTGATTTTCTTTCACTTTCGCTGATAACTGTCAATAGGACAAATAGAGAGAGAGGGTGAATCTTCTTAACAGGGACACAGTCAGCAATAAACACCAGACAGGTGTTTTAGTCTCTCTCTCCACTCTTTCCAAAACTAAAAAAAAAATGTTTCTTGGGTTATATTTTAACCACTTCAATACATGGCACTTTTACCCACTCCCTGCCCAGGCCACTTTTTTAGCTTTTAGCGCTCTCATGCTTTGACAATTGCATGGTCATGCAACACTATACCCATTTTTTTTATAACTTTTTTTTACACTAATAGAGCTTTCTTTTGGTGGTATTGAATCACCACTGGGCTTTTTTTGGCTAAATAAAGTAAAAAAGGCCAATCATTTTGGAAAAATAATATTTTTTTCAAGTTTTTGTTATACAATTTTGCAAATAAATAATCTTTCTTCATGAATTTAGGCCAAATTGTATTTCTTTGGTGAAAATAACCCAAATCAGTGTTTATTATGTATTCTATAGGAAAGTTTTAGAGTCCCCAAACTATGGTATATACAGTATATCTGAAAATCGATCACTTCTGATGTACTGACGGCCTATCTTATTTCTTGAGACCCGAAAACACCAGGACAGTACCAATCCCCCCAAATGACCTCAGTGGACAGTCTGATGTATTTAATAACAGCCATGGTGCATTTTTTGAAGTTGTCATTTTTCTGTCATAATGTTTTGGAAAATTAAGAAAACTAATTATTATTATTATTATACAGTATTTATATAGCGCCAACAGTTTGCGCACCGCTTTACAACAAATAGATTTTTTTCACATTTTCTTTTTCTTTTTTACATACTGTCACCAGTGCAATACAGAGTCATCACATAACTGGTGTGGGGGTGACCAGGGACACTCACTGGTGACATTATGTAAGAAAAAATGATTTTTGAAAAGATTTTACATTTTTCATTTTTATTTAATTTTTAATTTATTAATTTCTTTACATTATTTTTTACATGCTGTGAGCAGAGGAATAGTGTTACCATAATAACACTGTACCACTTTGGGGAGTCGACTAGGATATTATTATTTTTTTACATACTACAGTGCCTTGAAAAAGTATTCATACCCCTTGAAATTTTCCACATTTTGTCATGTTTCAACCAAAAACGTAAATGTATTTTACTGGGATTTTATATGATAGACCAACACAAAGTGGCACATAATTGTGAAGTGGAAGGAAAATGATAAATGGTTTTCACAATTTTGTACAAATAAAATATCTGAAAAGTGCGGCGTGCATTTGTATTCCCCCTTTTCTCTGATACTCCAACTAAAATCTAGTGGAACCAATTACCTTCAGAAGTCAACTATTTAGTAAATAGAGTCCATCTGTGTGTAATTTAATCTCAGTATAAATACAGCTGTTCTGTGAAGCCCTCAGAGGTTTGTTAGAGAACCTTAGTGAACAAACAGCATCATGAAGGCCAAGGAACACACCAGACAGGTCAGGGATAAAGTTGTGGAGAAGTTTAAAGCAGAGTTAGGAATAAAGGGGGAAAGGGAATTTGGGACTTTGAGCGAAATTACGGCCTGGTAGGGTCGTGTATTTCCATCCCTATCAAAGTGATATGCAACTGAGCACGCTGGTAGGAGCCAGCGGGCAACAGAGAAGGGGTTTTGGGACTTTAAATGAAGCTCATGGTTTGCAACACAGCAGTAGGTGGATTAATAAGTTGTTTAATAATTCATACACAACAATGATAACAAAGATATTCATGATAGCGCTTGACAAAACACATGGGCCAAGTAGTGACACTGGGTACAGTAATCAACATATTTAATACCAGTGTCATGTGACAAGACAAGTAAATGAGTAATAACATTGATAAAAACAGCATTTGGACAACTATTATGCCCCGTACACGCGGTCGGAAAATCCGACCACAAAATCCATTGGATTTTTTCCGACGGATTTAGTCCGACACTGGTGTTGCATACACACGGTCGGACAAAGTTGTCGCAAAATCCGATCATTCCGAACGTGGTGACGTTTGTTGCCTACGACGGGACTACGTAGAGGCTAGTAGCCAATAGCTTTGGTCTTGTAATGTGATCTGAGCATGCGTGGCACTTTGTCCGTCGGAATTCGCTACACACGATCGGAAAAAGTCCGATAGGACTTTGTTGTCGGAAAATTTGAGAGCAGGAGATAAAACTTTGCCCGTCGGAAAATTCGATGGAAAATGTCCGATGGAGCCTACACACGGTCAGAATTTCCGACAACATTGTCCGATAGGACATTTTCCGTCGGAAAATCCGACCGTGTGTGTGGGGCTTTAGTCATTTACTCCACAAATCTGGCCTTTATGGAAGAGTGGCAAGAAGAAATCCATTGTTGAAAGAAAGCCATAAGAATTTGCAATCGTTGCCGTTTGCAGTCGGCAAGAAGCCATGTGGGGGACACAGCAAACATGTGGAAGAAGGTGCTCTGGTCAGAGACCAAAATTTTACTTTTTTGCCTAAAAGCAAACACAGCAAAACAAACACAGAACACACCACCCCCACCATCCCCACCATGAAACATGGTGGTGGCAGCATCATTTTGTAGGGATTCTTTTCTTCAGTAGGGACAGGGAAGCTGGTCAGAGTTGATGGGAAGATGGAAGGCCCCAAATACAGGGTAATCTTAGAAGAAACCCTGTTTAGCGTCTGCAAAAGACTTAAGATTGGGGTGGAGGTTCACCTTCCAACAGGACAACGACCCTAAACATACAGCCAGAGCTACAATGGAGTGGTTTATATCAAAACATATTCATGTGTTAAGCCCCATACACACGCGCGGATTATCCGAGGACCAGGTCCGTCAGACCATGTCCGTCATACTTTGTCTGATGTTGGTTTTGCGTACACACGGTCGGACAAAGTTGTCGGAAAATCCGATCATTCTGAACATGGTGACGTTTGTTGCCTACGACGGGACT